>CAUYRT010032662.1:0-59053 GCA_963574885.1 Lepilemur ruficaudatus | reverse complement strand
GGAGGCCAAGGCGGGAGGATCGCTCAAGGTCAGGAGTTTGAGACCAGCCTGAGCAAGAGCGAGACCCCGTCTCTACTAAAAATAGAAAGAAATTAATTGACCAACTAAAAATATATAGAAAAAATTAGCCGGGCATGGTGGCGTATGCTTGTAGTCCCAGCTACTCGGGAGGCTGAGGCAGGAGGATTGCTTGAGCCCAGGAGTTTGAGGTTGCTGTGAGCTAGGCTGATGCCAGGGCACTCTACAGCCCGGGCAACAGAGTGAGACTCTGTCTCAAAAAAAGAAAAAAGAAATTTCAATTCAGGAAAAAACAGGACAGAAAATACCCAAAATTCAACTATCATATCAGTTCTATAGGGAAATAATTATCTTGAAAAACTAATTTCTCTAAAAATTTAAAACTGCTTCTCAGGGTAAAAGTCTGAACAATCTTAAGTACATTTGTAGCAACTCGTCTTAACTTTTCTTACTAAGAATATGCAAAAGTATCTTTTCATAATGGACTATCATTTAGATAATGATTTTACCATTTGAAGTTGTTGCTTCTTTTGCAAAATTGAGTTCAGTTTTTCCTGTTGTTTTACATAAGTTCTCATTACTTCTTCCATGATTTTTCCCTTATCATCCTCACAAATGACATCTTTGACAAGAAGTGGAGATGAAGCTGCAGCATCATGGGCAAGTCCCACTTTGACGGGGTCTCTCACTAAGTTGCAAGCAGTAGACTCAGACTTTTTTTTACTTGTAGAATTATTTGAGATTGATGAATCTTTAAGAGGAAAAAGAAATCAAGTAACAAAGTATGAATATCACTCTGTTAAAAAGTCACTAGAACAATTCATAAATGAAATTAAGAAACAATTCCATTTACAAATTAAATCAAAAATAAAATACTTAGAAATAAACTTAACAAAAGTAGTGCAAAACATGTATAATGACAACTGCAAAACATTGTTAAAAGAAATTAAAGATCTGAATACATAAAAGACACCCTAAGTTCATAGACTAGGAGATTTAATATTATGAAGATAATAAACCTCCCCAAATTGATCTACTTATTCAGTGCCAATCCCTATCAAAATCTCAGGCGGTTTTTTTGCAGAAACTGACAAGCTGATTCTAAAATTCATATGAAAATTGGAAGAATCCAAAATAGCCAAAACAATCTTGAAAAGGAATAACAACGTTGGAGGACTCACAAATCCCAATTTCAAAGCTATAGAAATCAAGACTGTGTGGTACTGGCTTACGAATAGACATATAGATTAATACAACAGAATTCAGAGTCCAGAAATAAATAAGCCCATAATTTTATAAGCAACTGTTTTTTTAACATAGGTGACAAAGCAATTCAATCAGAAAGAACAGTCTTTTCAACAAATGGACAACTGTATCCACATACAAAAGAATAAGATTAGACCTCACACCATATATAAAAATTAACTCAAAATGGATCAAAGACCTAAATATAAGAGCTAAAACCCTTAAATGTAAATCTTTCTGACCATGGATTAGGCAATGGTTTTTTAGATATGACACCTAAAATAAGCAACCAAAGGAAAGACAGACAAATTGGACTTCATAAAAATTTAAAACTTTTGTGCTCCAAGAAACACTAACAATATGAAAAGAAAATTGACAGAATGGCAAATCTTATCTGACAAGGATCCAGAATATATAAAGAACTCTTAACAGCTCAACAGTAAAAAGACAAATTACCCAATTTAAAAATAGGCAAAGGTAGCCAAGCGTGGTGGTGCGTGCCTATACTCCCAGCTATTTAAATGGCTGAGGCAGGAGGATTATTTGAGCCTAGGAGTTTGAGGCTGCACTGAGCTATGATCATGCCACTGCACTCCAGTCTGGGTTAACAGGGCGAGAGATCCTCTCTCAAAAAAAAAAAAAAAAAAAGGAAAAGATCTGAAAGAAATTTCTCCAAAGATAAGTAATCTCCAAGAAGAACATGTAAAGATATTGAACATCATTATCCACTAGGGAATTGCAAACCGAAACCACAATGAGACACCACTTTACAAGCACTAGGATGGCTATATTCAAAAGATAGACAATAAGAAGTGTTGTCAAAGATGTGCAGAAATTGAAACTTTCATTAGCTGCTAGTGGGAATGTAAAATGGTACAGGCTCCTATGTCCACACTGAAACCTGTACACAGTGTTCACAGCAACATTATTCATAACAACCAAAAAGTGGACACAAGGCAATGTCCATCAACTGATGAAAAAACAAAATGTGTTATATCCACATAGGAATATTACTAAGCCATAAAAGGAAGTACTGATACATGCAGCAACATGGACTGTGAAAACATTATGCTTAGTGAAAGAAGCCACACACAAAAGCCACATATTGTATGATTCCTCTTACACAATATGTCCAGAATAAGCAAATCCAAACAGATAGAAAAAATATGAGTGGTTGTCAGAGGCTACTGGAAAAGGGAATATGGGGGTAACTGCTAATGGATTACAGGGTTACTTTCTGGAGTGATGAATTTGTTCTAAAATTAAATTAGTGTTATGGTTGCACAACTTTGTGAATGTACTAAAAACCACTGAATTGTACACTTTAAAATGGTAAATTTTATGGTATGTAAATTATATCTCAACAATGTTTAAAAAGTCACTAGAGTCATTCACACCAGCATGGATGAAACTGGAAGACATTAAGTGAAATAAGCCAGAAACAGAAAGTTAAACACCACATGTTCACACTCATATGTGCAAGCTAAAAAAAAGTTGATTTCATATAAGTAGAGCAGAGGATACCAGAGACAGGGCAGGGTAGGAGGAAGGAGGAGATAGGGAGGGCCTTGTTAAAAGATACAAAATTATAGGTAAAAAGGAGGAATAAGTTCTAGTGTTCTATACTGTAGGATGCCTATAGTTAAAGATATATTATAATTTCAAAGTGCTAGAAGGACGACACTGAATATTCTCAACACAAAGAAATGATAAATGTTTGAGATGACGGATATACTAATTACCCTGATCTGATCACTATACATTATGTGTATTAAAATATTACTATGTACTCCATGAATATATACAATTATTATTTGTCAAAAAAATAAAATTAGATTATAACTTTTTTAAAAAAGAAGTATGATAAACTAAAAAAGTCACTAAAATTATTTGGGAAATAAAACACAATACAAATATGGCGTAATAGCACATTACTAATTTTTGTTTACCATATTTAAATTCAAAGAAAACTGAGTTTTAAAAATCTCAAAATTAAGGCTAGGCACCCTAATTAGGTGACTCACGCCTGTAATCCCAACACTTTGGGGAGGCTGAGGCGGGAAGACTGCTTTAGACCAAGAATTCCAGACCAACCTGGGCAACACAGTGAAAACCTGTCACTACAAAAAAATCAAAATACCAGCCGGGCTTGGGGTCATATACACCTGTAGTCCCAATTACTTGGGAGGCTGACACAGGAGGATCACTTAAGCCTAGGCGTTGGAGGCTGCAGTGAGCTGTGATCACACCATTGCACTCCAGCCTGGGTGACACAAAAAGACCCTGTCTCTGAAAACAAAACATAACAAAAAACAAAACATCTCAAAATTATAGAAAACCCTCAAGAGTCTCAATTCTCTATAAAAGGTTAAATAACTAGGATTCTCCAACTGTTCCAAGGCAGTTAAAATAACTGTCATACTGCCTAAGCACTAGGCAAAGCTGTGCTGATATACAGAGGGTAACACAGGCAGCATTTAAGTAGACATGTCTTATTTGATCCACAGTATTTTAAAAAGCATGGTAAGTGGGCAGAAAAGTGTCACTTTTTCTTTCGGATGACCAGCCAGTATTTTACATTTATGCCAACTGACTGACTCCCAGAGCTTTTTATCCTTATTTTATTATTCCATGACTAAGTTTCCCTCAGTTCTATACCTAACTTACATATATTTCTTAATATTCGTTAAATGGTTTCTCAGTTCACAGCAAATTAGAAAGAAAAATAAAGACCAACTGAACAAATCTGACAGCAAAGAAAAGGTAGGAAAGACAAAAGAAGTCAGACAAAAATTACTTGCAGTGTGAAGCCAGGTAGCCTCTATAGACCTATCTCATTAGCCTCTATAGCTGTCGACACGCCAGAAAAGTACAGCAATTGAGGTTCAAAGAAATGTGAAAGGTAGCATTTTTTAAGGTAAAAGCTTCAATTATCTGGAAAATTAGCTCAGAGAGAAATCTTCTTTGAAAATGCTGAATAAAGGTATTACATATTTAATTTTAAAAAGATAATTTCTGAATACTTACCTAAACGGCTACATAATTCTTTACTTGTTTTTAAATCCATTTTCTCCTGTTCCTCAAGGGAGACATCTGGATAAGACACTGTTTTGTGGTGTTTACTACCACTGTGAGGCTTCTCCGACTGTCTTGATATGGACTTACTTGCTTCTGTCTTTGTGATCTCTTTAGACTGGGATCCAGCAGAAGTGAGTGACACATTTGGGGCAACCACTTTATCACACATGTATAAGTAGCAACTGAAAACACAGGCAAAATAAGACATATATTACCTATTATATTTACGTAAAAATCAAAATATGTAACATATTCCTATCATTAAACTCAATTTTTTTAATCAAACAGACAATATTACAACTCAGAAAATAAGGGTCACAGAAAAAAAATTATTGGAAAAAATCAGCAATTTAGGTATTAAGTATGAAATTATGAGGGATTTTTGTTGCTTTGCAAATAATTTCTAAGCACTAAAAAGATACTTACTGGGAAAGAAAATCATAATCTCTTTTCCTTCTCTCAGAACCACCTGAGGAGTAAAAGCATGAAGCACTTTATAGAGCTGTTAGACAGCCCTAAGTAGACACCGTTTATTCCACACAGAAAACAAACTGTGGCTACTCTGGAGGACTGCTTTCTTGCCCAATACCTCTCCCAAGCAGGGGATCCTGGCCCTCTGCTATGGTGAGGCAGCTTCAGTCACACATTGCATGGCCACAGCCCGACTCACAATAGGCCCAGTGAGGAGCTCCCAGGGCCCTTCTTACATAGCTCAGAGAGAGAACAGGCATTCTGAATGCTGCCCAGCTACTGACCAGTTCTCCCTGTATCAAACCCCACTGAGCACTCTTCTTAAAATATTTTAGTGCTTTTTATTCGTTTGATAAGAGAAATAATAAATTGTACAAAATGAAGACTGAAGAGATAACTACCAATTTTGCTACAAACTCATACAAAATTACTCAGTAGATTCTCTGAGAGGATCATGGAACAAATTTGAGGTAGATATTTAAGTATCATATTTGTAACTATATTCTGAGTAACCTTTAGCAAAAAGATGCAACCATTTAACTGATATAACACTTCATCCCCTAAACTCCAGATCATCTCCTTTTACATCTCATTTTCTTTGTACGGACATCTATACTGTCTCCCTTTATCAACCACATAAATTCTGGGGCCAAAAACTCAGTTTTCCACTAAGAAAACTGACAGATTTAATAGTGCCCAAAAGACATACTTCAAACACAATAGGTATGGTAGTAACTGTGCAAATGTAAATAGTAACACTGAAAATCCTCACCATGCCTGTGGGTAATAACATAGATTTATAGCAGCAGATAAAAATCTAGGAATCAATAAATAGATTATAATCTATGGTGTATTTTTATTGAAAATGTAAATACTTAATTTTAAGAAGTAGGTTTATTATGAAAGCTCTAATTTCAAAACAAGTTTTTTTTTACAATATCAAAGTTGCACACTGAACTCTTGAAAAGCTGGTTTACTGCCTGAAGAAAAGTAAAGAAATAAAGGAGAAGTTTCATTTTTTTTCACTTCAAGACAAAAAGAAAATGACCTATTTTTTAGAAAAAACACAAAAATACCACATAAAGGTTATCTCAAATATTCAATACAATTTATAATTCCTCTTACTTTAGATTCTTTCTTTGAATTTTTTTCTAGTAAGAATGACTAAATATGTAATTCTCCTACAATTTCCCTGTAATAAACAAAACATAGTAAACCCAATGTACTTATTTTAAAACAATTTTGAATTTTTAAACACAATCTATAATTAAGAAAGCCTGAAACTAAACAATAATTTCCCAGGTCCTAGAATAGTATGTGGCATATAGCTGTTGAATGAATATGAATGCAAAGCAAATGAATACGAACTCACCTGGGATGTAAAAATGAATGTGTCTGAGAAACATGGTCACCCTCCTGTTTTATAACAGGATACCATGACTGTAACTCCATTCCTGGTGGTGCATCTGTCTGTAGAAAAATATGGAAAAGAAAATGTTTATTGTGGGGAAAAATGTGATGGTTAATTTTACATGTCAACTCAACTGGGCCACTTGATGAAGAGTTACATTAAGTGAGTCATTTTCTAATAAGGCAGTCTTTCCTTAAAGTATCATGTCCAGTCACTTGAAACTCAAGAGACAGCCACATGAACTATCCCATGACAAGAACATCACAATGCATGGTTTTTGCAGTTGTTGTTGTTGTTAGACAGGGTCTCACTGTGTTGCCTGGGCTAGAATGCAGTGGTACCATCATAGTTCACTGCAATCTCACACTCCTGGGCTCAAGTGATCCTCCTGCCTCAATCTCACAAGTAGCTGGTACTACAGGCACATGCCACCACGCCTGGCTAATTTTTTAATTTTTTGTAGGAATAGGGTCTTGCTCTTGCCCAGGCTGGTCTCAAACTCCTGGCCTCAAGACATACTCCCAGTTTGGCCTCCCAAAGTGGTAGGATTATAGGCATGAGCCACCACACCCAGTCCAGTATGCATGTTAACATGGATTACCAGGAATGATTTCATCAAATTTCATACTTTTGGAATCTACTTTAAATTATAGCTCTCCTCCAGCCACTAGAGATGCCAAAAGGCAAATAGGCAAAGGGACAGAAGGTGGCCCTGACCCCTGTTGTCACGAAGCAGCAGAGGCCAAGAGGGAAGTAAATCTCCTATTTGAGAAAAGGCCTAAGAACTTGGGCACTGGACAGTATGTCCAGCCCAAAAGGGACTTCACTCACTCTGTCAAATGGCCCAGCTACATCCGATTGCAGCAGCAAAGAGATTTCCTCTATAAGCAGCTGAAAAGTGCCTCCTTGATTAACAAGTTCACTGAGGTCTTGCACTGTCAAACAGCTACTCAACCGCTTAAACTGGCCCACAAGAACAGACGAGAGACAAAGCAAGAGAAAGAGCAGAGACCATTGGCCCAGGCTGAGAATAAAGTTGATAGCAAAGGGATGTTCCCACTAAGAGACCATCTGTCCTGAAGCAGGGGTTAATACTGTCACCACCTTGGTAAGATCAAGAAAGCTCAGCTGGTGGTAACTGCACATGAAGTGGATCCCATCAAGCTGGCTGTCTTCTTGCCTGCCCTGCATCAGAAGCTAGTGGTCCCTTATTGCATTAGCAAAGGGAAGGCCAGACTGGGGTGTCTAGTCCACAGGAAGACCTATACCACTATCACCTTCATGCAGGTTAACTTGGAAAACAAAGGAGGCCTGACTAAGCTAGTGGAAGATACCAGGACCAATTACAATGACAAATACGATAAGATCTGCGATCACTGCAGAGGCAACAGTCTTGGGTCCGAAATCTGTGGTTCGCATTGCCAAGCTGGAAAAGGCAAAGGCTAAAGACTTGCCACTAAACTGGGTTAAATGTATACTGTTTGAGTTTTCTGTACATAAAAATAAAAATTCTCCTTCAAAAAAATCCCAAATATTTAAAAAATAAATAATAGTACTTGGCAAATGTACAGCATTGGGAAGTTCTAATTCTTATTCTTGCTGTTACAATCAGCTAGAGTATACTCCAGCCCTATAGTATTTTTTAGCATATTAACTAGACAGCATTCTACAGCAAGAAATATTTTGCAAAACTAAACTTAAAACCACTTTGTTAATACTTATTATTGTTAATACTTATTATTTCCTGATAAATATAAAAACCATCTTTAGTGCTCAAGCAGGAACTATAACTGAAAATAAAGGAAAAGGAGAAAGGTAACTGGCAACTTAATAAGTATCTACCTGGTGAGAACTTTTTACATCGTTCTTAATTCTAACAAACACCCTCTACTAAGTAGGTATCATTATCTCCATTTTACAGATTAGGAAACAACTGAGGTTCAGAAATTGAGGGAGGAAAAAAGAATAAATGACCTATGGTTACTAACTTCTCCCTTATTTTGGTTTGCTTTATACTTCATCCTCACATATTTCATATTACAGTAATTACCCTGCTTTTGTGGAAAAAGAACACCTCAACAGAGGGGCAAGACTCACTAGCAGAAGAGGGAGAGAGGAGCTGAAAGGCGGCATGGTTAGGCTGAGCAATGAAGACAGGAGGTTAACAAACAAACCCAGAACAGTGAGGGAGAACAGCATTAAGAAGAAGTTAAAGGAAGGATAAGACAAAAAGGAGAACTGGATATTCCTCTGAACTCTGCCTCTGAGAGGCTCCAATCCCTTCTGCAACCAGGCAGGGTGTATGGGGAATGACAACTTCACTCAATAACAAGCAAAACCGCACACAGGGGATAGCAATTAAACACCAACAAATTAGGAAATCTGTTTTGCCTAATGTCCCAATATCAGGGTTGGGACCTAGTTCACAACCAAACAGACTAAGGAATGGAAAGGACACAGATATCTCGGTGTTAAGCAGCTGTCATTAAAGCAAAATCAGTTCTAAACTATCCATGGTTTGATTAGAGAAATTCTGCTAACGGAGAAAACCAATGAGGGTGAAGAAATTTAGGAGAGACCTAACAGGTAACCCACTGCCCCCCGCACCCCCCAAAAAACAGGCTGAAAACAAAGAAAACAGCTCCTGGAACACACATTACACAACTTGATCAATCAGTTGACAATTTAAGGCCAAATAAAAGCCAAAAATAAAATATGGTAACTTGTAGGAGATCTATATTTTTAAGAATATAGATTGGGCAAGGAATTTGAAAGACTAAAAAGACCTCAAAAATTTTAAATTATTAGAGAATAATTTTAAAGAATAATATTTTAAAATATTATTTTTTACAAGTTGAGTATTCAGTGAGGACCTGTGAACTATACATAAGAATAGAATTTTCTTTTAAAAATCTCACAAGCATGATCAAATATTCTCAAGATTCAAATAAACCTAATACTTCTGATCTAATAAAGAATCTGGGCAAATTCAATTGCTTATTTATAAACTAATCACTTGTACACATAGTTTCTCAACATAGAGCTTAGTTCTAACAGTAAATTAGAAAGGGAACTGACTTCTGGCAACAGAAATACTAATGATAGATGCTAGGTGACAGCTGACAGCCTAAGCAGAGAGGAAAATTACAAGACGCAAACGCAAAGCTGCTTCAAAAAGCAAGACAATCTGAGGGCTTTGCCTAGGCCAGGAAAAATAATTTAATATATCTCAATTGTCCCCTACCCCCAACTCAACTGAGTATAGTAATTGATGTTTAAGAAGTCTTGAGTCAACATAAGTTAAATTACATTCTTTATCCACTTAGATTCAAAACTATTTAAGACATTTTAGAATTCATGAAAAACATTAGTTTTTAAAAATACATAGTGCTTAAAAAACTTAATGGATAGAACATTTTGCAACCCAACCCTGTTTGACCAAAGAGGTGTTAAGTTCACTCTAACAAATAAACAAAATCTAAGATCAGCTTGAATTAAATGAAAATTTCTTTTCTAAAAGTCTTTTGTTAAACTTATTATTTGGGAAATAAAGAAAGCTTCTCTTTAAGGGAGTCTTAATATCTGAAACAATTCTAGACATAGTGCCCAAGAAATCAATTGTTTCTATATTTTTTACTTAAAATTACCAAAATTGATTTACCTATTTAAGTTTTTCCTAGTATGGATACTGGAATCTCAAATCTTCAGAATATCAAGCAATTACAAACTTCTTCAAAGATCTTGGCTTGAAATCTGACTCAATTTTGATCATTAAGTTCATTTCAAAACCCTACAGTTTAATTTGTAGAGTAAGTTTTATTTTTATTCATGATCCCAATCCAGCATCTCTTTATTTCTATTTGTCTCTAACTTCAGACACCACCTCAAGTAACTGCTAACACATTCGTTTATTTTTAAACAGCTATCTTTCTTACTTCCTATCCTTTATTTTCTAGTCTCAACCACTAACCCACTAACAGAGTTACAGACGAGGGGTTCTAAAGGAATCCTAAAGATCGCTTAGTATAGCCCCCTGGCCAATGTCTGAATTCCCTAATCAAAAATCCCTGCTAAGTGACTAGCCTTTGCTTTAACAGCAGCTTGAGGTGAAACACCATCTTGCTTTCGTATTTTCAGTATCTAGCACCATGCCTTGCATGGAGTAGGGACTCTTTAAATATTTGTTGAATGAATTTTGAATGACAGCATAGTCATTAATTCCCAAGGTAGTCTTTTACAAGGTTATTCTGCTACAGTGAAACTCTTGGTTTCTTTCACATTCCATATCCTTCTACTCCATGAAACACCAAAGCAGCCCAACAGTTTAGGCTGTATTTTATAAGAGATACAAATTACATAATACAAATGATGGGGGAACTGCACAACACTAACCATGATAAAATGCTATGAATTAATTTTACCTAATATGCTGTGGTAAGCCATAAACACATTTATAACAAATTATCCTAACTGCATGTTAACAACAATTAAGAAAAGCACAATGTTTATTATACAACAAAACATTCACAGACATGCCAGATTTTCTCATCTATTCTGCATTTCTGTCAACATACAAATTAAGTTTTCAAAGAAAGAACAATATAATTAAACGGCACAGCAGTAATGTTACTGATCAGAAATAAAAATTAGATACAAAAATATAAGCATCTATTGCCTTGTATCTTACCTTTCAACGTGGGAATAATTTGTTCCTTTGCGTATTTAAATATCAAAATAAAATATATTACTCATCAAAGAAAAGTGATCCACTAAAAGTGGATCATTTAGTAGCTTAAGTTAGAGCCTCAACACTTTAAAATTCTTTTATTGTTAACCTTCCCATTATCTACCCCAAAATAAACACATGGCATCTTCCTCTCAAACATATAAGCAAAATTTCAGATACATTATTTCATTCCAAAAGTTATTTCTCTTAAGTCATAAAATTCCAAATAATATCTACAAAAGCAAAATTTAAACAATCTTAAAATATGTGACAAATAGGTTTATTTAAAATAAGTAAAAATTGGCCAGGCACCGTGGCTCACGCCTGTAATCCTAACACTTTGGAGGGCCAGCACAGGATGATCGCTTGAGGCCAGGAGTTCCAGACCAGCCTTAGTAACATAGCAAGACCCCCATCACTACAAAACAGAAAATTTAGCCAGGCGTGGTGGTTACTGAGAGGCTAGGGCAAGAGGATCACTTGAGCCCAGGAGTTCGAGGTTGCAGAGAGCTATCACAATGCCACTGTACTCCAGCACAGGCAAAAGAGTGAGACCTTGTCTCAAATAAATAAATAAATAGAAATAAATTAAGTAAAAATTAAAAAATGTTTTAGGAAAGGTTTTCTAAATTTCTATACCTTACTATGGTTATTCTGTATACATGATCCTTTGATAATCAGATTTCTAATAAAGAAACACTGTATTTTGGTGTTACAATGCATATTAGTATCAGAATAAAAAATAATTTAGAAAGCTTGATTTTATTTACAAACAAATTTTTGTTACCACTTTCTACATACAAAGCAATTCTACCCACTCAGCACTGTTCATGTACAAATATTCCAATTTATACTAAAAAAAAAACCACTTTAAAATCCCTAGACTTATTTTCAATAATAAGCTTTGCTTTTAGGTGACACTCTAGTATTTAACTACAGCATCAGATTAATAATATGATCTTTAAATCCTAATGACAAACATTAATGAACTAAAGAAATCAAGACAATACTGGATTTCCAAAATCCAACAAAATTCAGAATTAAGCCTTTTAAAAGTATGTGGAAAATTATTTTTAAAAATAGAATTTAAAAGGTATTATAAATGACAAAGATTAATTTTTTAATTTTTGTGTTCATAAGACAGTAAATAGCAGGCTGGTGAATTTAACAGTCTATCTCTGTAACAGCATGTTTACGCAACAAATAAAATATAATGCATATTAAATGCGCATTACTTTGTACGAGCCCAACATAAATTGTTAGCAACCTTACTAAACACATGACTGGACACACAGTTAGGAAATAACTTCTTAGGTATGCATTGCACACACCTTGTCAGGGTCTTTTTACTGTGTACAATACTAAGACATTTAAGTGCTCAATAAATGATTTCAGAAGTATACGAAAGACACGCTACCAGGCAGCTGCCAACAGATTCTTACTAAAAGAAACAGAATCCCTCAGTATAGTATCAGGTTTCCTCAATACTTGCAACATGTTGTGAATGAGTGTTTCAACAACTGAAACAGAATAGTGTTACAAGGTAGCAAATAGCTACTTAGAGATTTTAAGCCTTAGTCTCCTGTCTCATTTCATCATGATCATTAGAATCAATCAAACTAATGTAAAACTGGGAATATGTGATCTAAGCACCTGCACTAACTTATCAAAGACGGATCCTCAAGAGTCAAAGTAATGCCTGCTGCTTCCACAGACTGAAAGTTCATACCATCTACTGCAAAAAGCCAATTTTAGGTTTGAAGTGTTTAAAAACGCTCACAGGAAAAGCAAAGGTTCAAGTTCTTATAATAAATATATAACTATTAATTTAAATCTTTTATGGAAACAAAGCCATGCTAAGTTGGGAGTATATCACTCCCTTTACAACTTGAAGGAAATGGAATACACTGATAAAAATCCTTTTTATTTCTGGGACTTTTCAAAATTAAAAATTTTATATACTAGAATCCTGTGTTGTCCAATCCATTTAACATTTCAATTATTTGGAAATCTCAATGTCATACACATATTTTCACTGAAATATTTATGTCAAAATCTTATTCCGTATAAATCTAAGGCTCTACTTTTCTATCTCATTTCAGCATGTATTATAAAAATCATGGTCCTTGATTATTTTGGCCTTCAAATACCTTAAATTGGCAATATCAAAATGGAGATTAATCTTACTATGTGCAATGTCCTCTATTTTCTATTTTATTCTATCTCATTTTTTTAAAAAACACTGGTGACTAACTAAATTGATTTCAAGACTCTCCTGGCCCTTCTGAACTTTGGTTCTCAAGAGAATTAAAAATGCCCCAAAGGCATCCATTGTATGTAATGAATTAACTTCTCTCCAATGCATTTAGAATAGTACTATGTACTGTCCTTGGGAGAACTGACAAAACCATCACTCAAATGATTTTCTGTAGGGCTTAATTCTCTCACAGAAGCTCTGATGAGAATGGCTGCGTGGATGACAAACTGCAATTTGAAAAACACTGCTCTAAGTGAACTAAAATTGATCTGAAAGTATTATTCTAATAACTAATGCTATATTAATACCTATGCATTCTACAGATGCTTTTGCACAAACACATTTACAATTACATATGTAAATGAATAAATTCTAGTGGCAGTTATCACTTCACGGTGAAATTACAAGGAAACTTTAATTTTGCACTTTAGTATTCACTACAATGCACCTATATTGTTTTCATAATCACACAAAAAACTTTTTAAACATAGAATATTAAAAAGCATAAAAGCCCTAGTATTAGTGACCAAAATGGTCTTAGGCTTTTTTATTCTTTCTCCCTATAAGATAAGCAAAGATGTACTTTTAATGCTATTTGAAACCTCAAAATAGATTCAGTATCACAAACAAAAACAAAATGCTGCTTTGTTTGAAAACCAAACCTGTTTCCCTCTTTGAGAATCACCGGTGACTTTACAGGGCTACTTAGACTTTTCACTCAGTTGTCCAAACCTTTATTAGGCATCTACCGCAATACAGATTCAGACACTACAAGCTGAACTCCTGCTCTAGGGGTTCTCCATCTAGTCTTTACATTATCTATGTCTGTGACCCAGTCGCAAGTCTGGACGTCATGAAATCAAAACGAGTTTTAAACTAATTGTATATCTTTTCAATTCATTCCTCTTCCTGCCTAATATGGCGAAATAATACTACCTTTAGTGATTAAAGCAAACTATACCTTTTAAAAAGACGTATGTTTAATTATATATTCTTTTGCTTTTTTGAGTCTAATAAAATACTTAAATTATTTTATATAATATGAATCCCGGTATAATAAAATCATGTATGTGGACAAAATACAGGGTCAAGCTATTATTAAAGCGATTCCCAAACTAGTTTTACTTCTTTACTTGGAATAAATTGAGTTCTGGCTCCATAATCAGTTTCCACTCCCAGAATTCTAACGGGATTAAAATTAACACAATTCTTGTTTACCTGTTTTCCCAGTGACATAAAAAATAACATAGAAAACTATTGGCTAGCTGACTGCACTGATTCAGGCCTACTCTGAAAAGATGACAATCTTTTTTTTCTTTTTCTTCTTTAAAGTTTCCTAATTTTTTCCCCATTTTTTCAAGCCAAAAGGATAAATTTCTAACGATTTTTATCATAAGCTTTTTTTTTTTTTTTTGAGACAGAGTATCCCTCTGTTGCCCAGGCTAGAGTACCATGGCGCCAGCCTAGCTCACAGCAACCTCAAACTCCTGGGCTCAAGTGATCCTCCTGCCTCAGCCTCCCAAGTAGCTGGGACTATAGGCATGCGCCACCATGCCCAGCTAATTTTTTCTATATATATTTTTAGTTGTCCATATAATTTCTTTCTATTTTTAGTAAAGACAGGGTCTCGCTCTCGCTCAGTCTGGTCTTGAACTCCTGAGCTCAAACGATCCACCCGCCTCAGCCTCCCAGAGCGCTAGGATTACAGGTGTGAGCCACCGCACCCGGCCTATCATAAATTTTTTTAAAAAATGCTAACGATTCCTTTTTTGTTGTTGAGATGGAGTCTTGCTACATTGCCCAGGCTGGATTCAAACTCCTGGGCTCAAGACATCCTGCCTCAGCCTCCCATGTAGCCAATGCATCCAGCTCAACTTCATTTTTTAATGGTAAAAATGAATATAGATTCTGTATTTCCTAAACCATAAGGGACACTACTCCCAAAGCCATTCTAAAGATTTCCCAAAAATTCCAGGGATAGGGGTGGTCCATAATCCTATTATTAACAGAATGAGCTCCAAAACCTTGATTATTCTGAATTCATTACAAATGCACAGTTAGAAATGAGGAAGGTATTCAAAACAAACTCTACCCAATCTAAACAAGTTTGTGTTGGTCTCCATCACTGAAAACCTCAATGTGATCTTAACCAAATAATCGGAATGGGCATTATCTCCAAGACAACCCATCAATGTACCTTTCTGGATTGCAAGTCTAAAATAATGAAATGATTCAGAACATGTTTCTATTTCTTACAGCAAACCTGTTTCACACTTTCTTCTTTCATACTTCATTTTAGCAAGTAATCTCATGGAAATAGTTATCAACTTTAGAAAGCTACACAAAAAAATTTCTACTGGTCTCTCATATGAGTACAAATACTTCATTTGACTCTGATCTTATTCCCATTTGATCAAAATTGTTGCTAATCACAAAATACAAACTACACTACACCACTGAGGTAACAAATTACCAACAAATCTACCACAATTATTACTGGAACATATTTTGTTCCAACACTTCACTTTGTAGTTGCCCATTCTCTCTAGTGTATTTCCTCAATTCATTTAGGTTTAATACTGAAAAACACATTTCCTAAACAAAAGCACAATCATCTTACAAGAGGGGAGAATTTTTTGCACTATTATTATTCCAATGACCTCTGCAGAAATGAAGAAGTGAAACAAAAATGCAAAGCTAAATGACAGTGAAATAGTTGATATGCTTTCAGGGAAAATTTTTAAAAAGTTGATACTTTTAGGTCATCTATTTGTATCAGAGATAATCTGTGGAATTCATTTTTTCCCAAGTAAATCCTATATTATTTTACTGAACCAAGACTAGTCAGAATGTTAGAAATCTAAATTTTAAAATACAGTACTTATAAGGGCATATATTATTCTTAACTTAGTAAAGCTGAGATTGTCAGCCACATGCTATAACAGTGAAGAATCACTTGTAATTTTCTTATCAATGCACTATAGACTCTTCCAATGTGCTTGAAAGTAATCTTAAGTAAACATCATCCTTCAAATTATATTTACAAATGGTTAATTTGCTTACCAACGTTTTTGCCAAAAAGGTTCAATATTCAACAAAATCGGAATTAGATCAAATTTATTTTAATTTTTTATTTTTTATTTAAGTAAATTTCATCTAATTCTGATTTTGTTAAATAGTCACTGAAAATGTGAAAAAGAATCAGGAATATCATATGCTTACATTTATCTGCACACTATAAAATACAATAACCATTTTTCCAATAAAAAGCACAAAAAGCTCGGATCAGATAGTTTGATAACACCATTCTGCAGAGCAACCTAGGCAGATCTAAAATCAAGTTTATTTCTTGTGGTGAACTCAGTAAAAAAGAATTTCAGTTTCTACAAAGAAGAAATTTGGTTCTTTACTTAGACCTCTAACCTTACACAACTAATTTCTCCCATCTAAATATAGCTGCTAACTATGCAAATTAAATACAGCTATTAGCTACGCAAATAAGTAGTTTGTTGGTTATTACGAATAGATAATTCTCATGCTTTAAAAAAGTTGCTACATTTCAAACAACTGCCTATTGAGCAGCCTATTGAGTAGCCTATTGAGTTTCAGGTTTCTTTTTTATTTTTAATCAAAAAGGAATACTTTAACAATATAAACTATAGAAATATCAAATTACTTTAGTATTCACACCAACATAAGGTCCTTTATGTAACAGGTTAACATACTTAGTACAGTCTTTAAAAAAAAAGTTTGACTTTTTAAATTGAGCTCCCCGTGGGTCAGTTTGGTTTGTCTGGTAACCTACTCATTGACTCACAGAAGATAATGAAAAATGTTCCCCAGTCAAGTCCCCTTCCCAGTTAAATACCTTAGTCTACATATGCAGGTTAAGAGTTTAGGAACCATCCCTTATCAGAAATGCCTGAGACTAAAAGTGTTTCCAATTTTAGATTTTTTTCAGATTTTGGAATATCTGCATTATATACCAGTCGAGCATCCCAAATCCAAAAACTCAAAATCTGAAATGCTCCATTCCTTTGAGTGCCATTTCAGCACTCAAAACGTTTTAGATTTTAAAGCATTTCAGATTTTGTATTTGGGATGTTCAACTGATAAGAAAAGTTAGTGTTTCTCAAAATTCAATTTATACTACTACATTTAGGGAAAATTACTAGACTTCAAGTCAGAAGACCTGCATTCAACTTCTGATTCTACCATCTACCAGTTATACCATGAGTAGCACATGACCCATCTGAGGGGGGAAATATCATTCTATTCACCTTCAAGAACTATAGCTCACAATGTTTTGAGGAGCAAATTTTTAAAACGTGAAGTGGCAAGTGTAAGACAACCACTCAAGTTTGTATTAAACATAAACCAAAAAAAATCTTACTTAAAAGTTTTGTTAGAAATTTCTTACATTCACTTAAATTTCCTTAATTCACACAAAATTAGAAGCAATATCAAAATATAACACAAACACTGCAAAAAATAACATAAAAAGATATGAAAAAAACTGCCACCTCCCCAAAATAATGTATTCAATATTAACAAATTCTAAGACAATAAGGACTACATCCCAGATGAAGAATGGTTTTAATTTTAATCAAATCTTAGCCTATTCAGTTTCAGTTAAATAAATTCAACCATTACCTTTTTTTTAGCCTTTATCATGGTTCTCAGATTTTTTTCACATAAACAGAGCAAAAATATTAGGCAAAGTAGTTTATCTCAAAAATGTTTATGTCAGAGTAACAAAAAGTGGAACAACAGTATTTGGCAAATAATGTGGCCACCTATAGACATGTAAGAGTGAGCCCCCTAATTAGCTTGGGGGCAAGATATCATAAATATCAAAAGAGACATTCAGCATTTTGAGAATACAGATAATCTCTGAATGCAAACTTTAGCACAGAACAAACACAGCTGTAAGCAAGTTTCACACTTCAAGTCAATCATTTAAAAATCAATTAATAACTGCATCTAAAGAATATAAATTTACCTAGCAGCCACTAACAAGCAAATTTGTAAGTGTTGACCTTTTGGAAGCAACAAGCAGCAAACTACCTTAAATAAGAATCTAAAATTATCTTCATTGGGCTTCAAAAGCAAACCACTGTCTTAGTACTACACTGTTAACTAAATTTCCCTCAAAACCCTGAAGGCACAGGATACCAAATCTTAGGTTCTAGTCCAAGCTCTAACTTTGCTGTGCATAATTTTCACTTAGTATACTTCATTCATTTCTTCTGTAAAAAATAAAGAGCAGAGATATTTCAAGAAATCAAAACAAGTAATCCTAGCACTCTGGGAGGCTGAGGCGGGCGGATTGCTCAATGTCAGGAGTTCGAAACCAGCCTGAGCAAGAGCAAGACCACATCTCTACTATAATTAGAAAGAAATTAATTGGCCAACTACAAATATATATAGAAAAATTAACCGGGCATGATGGTACACGCCTGTAGTCCCAGCTACTCGGGAGGCTGAGGCAGAAGGATCAGCTGAGCCCAGGAGTTTGAGGTTGCTGTGAGGTAGGCTGATACCACGGCATTCTAGCCAGGGCAACAAAGTGAGACTCTGTCTCAAAAAAAAAAAAAAAAAGAAAGAAATCAAAACAAGGAGAAAAATTAAAAGTTTCTAAATGAAACATAACCAACCTCTGGTTGTAAGAATTAAATAAAATCATACATGTAAAATTGTTCAAGAGCAATGCTTGCCACATTTTAAACACCTAGTAAGTGTTAGGTACTGTTAATACATATCAATTTTAATCAAGTGGAGAAACATAAAATAACTAGATCAGCAAACTGAATATTTAATAACCCAAATCTTGTCCATTATCTAGGGCATTCAAAGTCTTAGAATAAAGATTAGTTTAGTCTACCACGTAAGTCAGAAAAATAATAAGTTTAAGAATTCTTTTTTTTTTTTTTTTTTTTGAGACAGAGTCTCACTCTGTTGCCCGGGCTAGAGTGAGTGCCGTGGCGTCAGTCTAGCTCACAGCAACCTCAAACTCCTGGGCTCAAGCAATCCCTCTGCCTCAGCCTCCCGAGTAGCTAGGACTACAGGCATGTGCCACCATGCCCGGCTCATTTTTTTGATATATATCTTTAGTTGACCAATTAATTTATTTCTTTCTATTTATAGTAGAGACAGGGTCTCGCTCTTGCTCAGGCTGGTTTCGAACTCCTGACCTTGAGCGATCCGCCCGCCTCGGCCTCCCGGAGTGCTGGGATTACAGGCGTGAGCCACTGCGCCCGGCAAGAATTCTTTGCTGATAGGTTTTTATACTAACATTTCATTAGTCTAAAATAAACTTTTTATTATAGCTCTAGTCATAAGTTTTAAAAATTATTCCTTTCTTTACAAAAAATCTTATTAGAATCACAAATTCTTCAGGTAAATGTCTTTTCCACCTGTTTCAACATTGATCAAGCATGAATACCCAACCATAAAAACAACATCAATATCATAGGTATATCTTTGAAAAATGCTGTTTGGAGCCCACCGCAAGAACTGTTTTGACTAGGCGTTATATCATTTGCAATGGAAATAATACCGATGTGCAAATTATCTTGAGTCCTAGAGAAACAATAGATTTAGTCATCAAGAAGCAGGTTGTGTGAAAGAGACATGACTTGAGAAAGCAACCCCAACTCCTTTAGAGAGATCAAGTGGCTTTCTCATTCTTTATCTGTAAGATGGGAATAATCCTACTCTCACAAGGTTATTTGGAAGGTCAAATAAGAAAACAAATAGGAAAGCACTCTATAGCCTAAAAATTGCAACATATTATACTAATCACTATTTTTGTTGTTATTGTATGAGTAATATGTTTCTTAACAACACATTGTTATACTCGAAATACAGAATTTTGATTTCAAAGTAAACCATCACCATTACTCAAAAGTGCTATTTAAAAAAAACAAACTTGCCTTGGATTGATTTCTCTTTCCATTTCTCATGCTAAATTTCTCCTTCATTTCTTCCAAAATTATCTTCAGTTTCTTTTCTTCAGGTGTCCCTAAATATTTTTGGTTCACATGAAGATAGCAATGCCATTTGGCTGATTCAAAGCCCCAGTGGCAAGTTCTTTTGTCAGGTGATCTGTGAGAATGCATTACAAACGTCTGGGGTGCAAACATTCCACAGCACTCCAGACACTGAATACATGGAGCATCAGGCTGAACATAAAATTGGGGTGCAAACAGACCCTGACATTTGCCCAAGCATTCATGTTCCACTTCAAAGGCACTGCCAGTTTCCTTTAACTGGGCCAATGAGTTTTTAGCAGGAAGTATGCTACCATTTTGAGGGAAAGTTCGTGGCCGCAATAAAGCATTACATAATCTTTGTGCATCAGTTAATGTAATCAGCCCACAGGATGGGGCATTGAATGGGAGTATTCCCAGGACCTTTAAGATATGAAGCTGGTCTGAAGTACACCTTGAACAATATATGTACAATTCATCACATACTGTATTTATTTGCTGGAGTGAAAATTCTCGGAGAACAGAATTTAAGACTTGGGGCAAACAGAGTCTCTTTTCTCCTCCAACTTGAAAACAAGAAATAGATTCCCCTTCCAACACAGTCTGAGTGAGTTCTGTGGAGCTATCGGAAGGGATGAGCAGTGGGCCAGGAAGAACCTGAGGAGATGGAAGAGGCAGAAATACAGTAGGTGACATGCTTTCTTGGGAATACCGAGCGGAAAATGCTGCTGGGCCACCCAGAGAGCTCTGACTACTTAAATGGAATTGTGCCAAAGTGTGTTTCAAACTGGGATTTAAATTTAAAGGTTCAGGCACAGAAGCACAGGTTCGCTTGACATGCTCTCCATCAGTTTCCATTGGCACTTCTCCATAGTCATCCAAGTGTTCCTTCTTAACTGTTGGCACCTTGTTTATCATTTTTCCATTTGCATGAATGTCTGTCATCATTTTCTTCGCTGGAGGGCTGCCATCATCTCCCATCCCATTCAGTTTTTTATTTGAGCCCTGAACCAAGGAGAAATTAGTCTGTAGGTTTTCCATTGCTTCGCTATTCTGTTAAATGATCAAGCCTGAGATTTGCATTTTTATTCAGTTGCTTATTTGAAGAGAGAAAATGTATACAAATGATTACAATAACTTACTTTCACAGAAAATTTAAATTTCCAAAGAGAGATCTCCTTACTTAATAGATTTTGCAACTTTGTTTCGGTTCTGTTTATAATCTAGTATAATTCCACAACAAATGCTATAAAATTTTTTGTTTTGCCTCCAATAATAAAGAATATAATTTTCAGAGGCACACCTCTGAGGAAGCTTTTGTTTTCCTGAATTCTTCAACTATATGTATTAAAATAAAGTTACCAATTTCTCAATTCAAGATGCCCAGGTTCAATGCAATGATCTGATTTGTTTTAAGCAAAACACGTGGAAAGTTTATGCCATTACTTGTGTCTAGACTCAAACACAAGTCAAAATGATGCAACCAAATTTAATTTTTGCCACCAAGGACACCAAAATTGGGGGCAGAGGGAGTATCTCCTCTAAAATTGATGGTCTGTTGGTCTGTGTCGAAAAACTGAATACTTGTATAAATCCTGACACCAGTAAGAACAGCCTCCGACTCCTCTTGAACTTCTACAACCAACAATGATACTTAACAAAAAACTGCCCAGTTATCTTCAAGGATTATAGTTCATTCTTCTTTTAAATAATCTGGAAGAGAAGGGGGGTGGGGAAGAGTTACATTTGAATTTGCTCCAGAGGCCAAAGGGTCAGTTTGAAACCAGTTTCTTAATTTTAAACTGAGTTCACTTTACCAAAGGTGACACTTGAGTGATTTCTTTAAATCTAATACCAGTTTACTAGAACCTTCATTTAAATAGGGAAGCAATTTGGAAGGTGGATAAAGGGAGCAATAATATCTCTCAAAAAGAAGGCTATTTGAACTCAGAATATGAAAGCCCTTAAACAGATCATCTCATCAAAAACTCAGTACCAGAAGGTTTCTCAGTTATGCCATTTTAAGTAAACAGTAATTCATTACTTCATTTCCTAATTTTAAAAAAAACACCAGTTTATCAAAAAAAAAAGTTAACGAGTTAACACATCTACCATATGTAACTAAGTTACAATTTTAAATGCATTAATTCATCTAGTCAGTGTACGATATTTTTTTGGAATGACTGTAGGCAAAAATTAACTTTCCCTTTAAAAGGTTAGCGATTTTGCTTAATGGAAGCCAAAAGCTATAGACTCTACGCCTGGGAATCTCCATCCATGAACAAGACTAATCCGGGACAAAAAAAGCACAAGGCAGCCAAATCTCACAAAGAATGCAAATGGAGGAAGAGTGGGAAAGATTCTTCTTCCACTCCCTTCTTGAGATAAAACCCAAAAGAAATCCAATAAATACAAATTTTTCCTTCCCAACCTCCTAGTGATTTACCTTAAAACAAACCTAAAGGCTCTAGGACCAGTGCCACTAGCCATCGTATTGACTCGCCCACCACAGGAACACCTCAGTCAGCGCAGGCCAAGGAAGAGGGCAGGAGGCAATGACCTAGGATGGGGGAGCCCCTAAAACCCTAAACTTCTCCGCCCACGAAAAGCCACCCACCCATCTCTAACCCGAAGAGGAGGAGCACAAGGGACCCGGGAAGCCTGGGGGTGTGCAGGAGGTGGAGGGAAGGAAGTACAGGGAGGAGTCCCCCAACCCCCACCCGCGAGCTTGGGATAACCCCAAGTGCCCTCCCAACACCGCCCCACTGCGGGGGCCGCGGGGAGGACTGTGGAAATCCCCCGCGCACCCTCTCCTCGGGAAGTTCTCGGGTGTTACCCCGGCGCCCCTACGGCGGAACCTCCCCTCCACCCGCCCCGGGCCAAAACGAAGAGGGGACCGCGGGGCAGACCAGGCGCCGAGCCCGGAACACCGCGCCGACGGGCGCTGACCCACCGGGTCGAGCCCTGGGCATCCCCGCGGAGCGCTGCTGGACGGGGGGAGGGGGACGGCGACGGTCCTCCCGGTCTCCGGGGTCCCGGCGGCTCCGGTCAAGTGCAGCGCCCTTGCCCAGCCCGCGCCCCCCGCTTAAGGTCAGCGAGGCGTGATCTGCCGTGGGACACGCGCCCTGCGCCCCTCACTGGCCCCGACCCCACCCGGGACCCGCGCATCTGGACCCCCCAACCCGGGCCTCGGCGCCCGAGACGATCGAGCTTTGTTAAGTCCCCAACACCCCCGTCTCCGCCGTCCGGCTCCCCGGAGGCCGCGCGCCCCTCGCCTCCCGCCACCTACCCCCCGCGAGCCGGGGCCGCACCTGTGCCCGCCGCCGCCGTCGCCGCTCGCCCGCTCCCTTCGGCTGTGCCGGCGCCGCTCCGAACCCCACACACATCGCTACACACAGCCCTCTGACGTCACCGAGCCCTCGGCCCGCCCACGTCACTGCGGAGACACACGGCTTCCCGCAGACGCCGCCGCCGTCTCCGGCCGCCCGGGGGAGAGCGAGGGCGGCAGGGAGGGGGAGGGGAGGAGAACGGAGCCAGCGGCGGCACCGCGCGCGCGGGCCCGCCGGCGTCGCCGCTGTCGCCTGCTCAAGGCTCCCAGCCCTCTCGGGGACGCGCGCGCCGTCTGGCCTATTGTGGCTCCTCAGGGCTCCCCCCGCCCTGTCGTCTCGCGCGCGCCCCTCCCCCCAGGCGCGCGCCCGGCGCTCCTGGCCCCGCGCGCCGTCTGGGCGGCTGGCGCGCGGCGCTGTCTGCGGTGCACCCGGCGCAGACAGGATGTTCCCTCCCTGCCCCACCCCCACCGCCACCCTCCCTCCTTCCTTCCTCGAGTCGCCCAGCCGGCTGTCTGGGGCCGCCACCTCCCCGTCCCCGCCCCACCCGCTGCTGTGTGGTGAAGGGCCAGACCCGGGGGCGCCCAGACCGCTTGGCCGCTGCGCTGCTGGGAGGGAGGGGGTAGGGCGGCCGCGCAGTGCACTGTGCGCGACCCCAGCAGCCGCCGGGGTGGAGGCAGGGCCGGGCGGGCAGAGCGCCAGCGCGAGAGGTCAGGCACGGGCGACCCTTCCCCCGCGGGGCCGCAGCTGGGCCACCCCACCCCGGGGGCAGCCGGACTGCGGCCGCCCCGCGGGGCCCCAGGTGCTGGTCCGGCTCCCCCGGGCCAGCCACGCAGACGCTCCCCGCCCCCGCGGGACCTCCCGCCCGGGTTGCCCCTCGCCTCCGCGGGGCCTCCCGCCGGAGGGCCGCCCCGCCAGCTGCCGGCGCAGCGCTCCGCCCCGCCCGGGCGGCCTCCACCCAGACGCCTTCCCCTGGCTGACCTCCATCCACCATCCGGCCGGGCGGGAGGGGTGACCAAAGTTCCGGCAAAACCGAGAGAAAACATTTCTGTCCCTACTTCTCCACCTTCCGCCCGCACCCCACCAGACTGCTCTCTCGGTTCCAAAAGGGAGCTATAAATTGCATGTTTTTGCAGTGTCTAGTGAGGGGTCCTTTTCTCTCTTTTTTTAAAATTTTATTTTTTATTTACTTTTTTGGAGAGAAATGAGACGAGGTGGGGAAAGATACGACTTGGCTTTTCGGCTGTGACCCTCTGGGGCTGGTACGGGGGCTCGTCTTGGTTCTCAGGTTAGCCAGTTAGCATACTGAACTGTGCGGAGCTGTTCCATCATATTTCGACCCAAGAAGAAAGCCCCTTTTCTCCATCCAGCGCAAGATCAGGAACTGAAATAGTCCACCGAGTAGCAGTGCACAAAATTCAGGAGACTCGAGCTTTGTCCCTTTTTTAATTTTCGCCCATTTTCATTCCCATTTCTCCTAGTTTTACTGCTTTGGGTTGCTCATATGGGGGTTCACATTTGGAGTCGGCCAAATGGAAATACTCCTGTGCTGGTAGATTGTTCCCTCCTTTCCGCACAACAGGGCTACCAAAGGCTCGCAAGCCTCTCCATCCCCGCCACCCCCAACCCCGCCTAGGTTCCCTTCCTTAAGCCCCCATCGCTGTGCTCCCAGGTCGTGCCCTCTCCCCCACCCCCACCTTTTCTTCCGTCTTGACTGCCTCCTTTTCTGAACATGAATAATTCCACAGCACTTCCCATCTGTTATTGCCATAGAGACAGAAGCTAGGCAAAGATAATGATGTTCTGTGCAGAGCCAGTGGGGGAAGAACAGCATCTGCGAGTCTGGGGGGATAGATTTTCCAACTGCGAGAAGATTCAGAAGGCCTGGCTGAAAATATGATGTGGAAGACTGGACAGCCCTGAGACTTGGCACCGGGTCAACTCTCGGCACCTGGCTCATGTGTCTAGCGAGAAAAAATTTTTAGAAACCAAGATGACTGACTTAGAAAAAATTAGTGATTCAGAAACTGCTATTAATAATCAATATTTAGTATTTTATCAGCCATAAGAATAATTACTTGCTAGCATGTCCAGAGGCCTAAGGACAAAATAAATTGGACAGTAAATAAGACTTTTGAGAAATCAAAACACATTATCCCCCTCCCTTATTCTTTTGATTTGCTTTCCTCAGGAATCTGTTTTTGAGGGAAGGATATTTCCTGACTGTAATTTTATGTACAGTTGTTTGAGAAATAGTGACTGGCAAATGTGGCTAGAACCAATCAAGTTTGAGGACATTTTTTTCCCATTATTGGTCAAAGTATGAAATGTTTCCAATTAAAATTCCCTTTACTCTTAAATTCCCAGGTCTTAACCTCCAAGGTACAAGTTTGAAAGCAAGTGAAAAAACTGAGCAGGGTACATTTACATAGATCTAATGCATATGGGGACGCTCACACTAAGCCACATTTTTGCAGGACTACTTAAGGATTTTCAGAAATTATCAGTAAAATTGATTGTATAGTATGAAATTTAAGGCACTGAGAACAAATGAAAATGGTTCTTTATCCCAGAAACAGAAATGGACAGAAAATACAGGCCTTAGAAAAAATAAGTACTGTGAGGTAATGAGTGTTGTAATTCCACACGCTGATGGTCTTCCTCAGTATTGAAAGTCAATTTAAGTATTGGTCAGTAAATAGCTGTTTACTGGTGGATTTTGAATGGCCTCCCACCTCACCTTCTTGGCTGCCAGCAGGAGCTGAGCAAGACCACTATGAGAGTGTGCCTGTGTGTGCATAAGAATTCCAAAAGATTGGGGGCTGGGGCTACCCATTGTTTCATCTTCTTTGTTTAAGTAGTACAGATAGAAGATCCAAATTAACTGTTACTAGATAGTCTAGAATTTCTTCTTCGGTAGTTAATGGCTTTCTGGTAATAATAGAATCCAAAAATTTAGGGTTATAAATGTGATGGCCAGTTCTGTCCTTTGACTAATGAAGTAGTTTGAGGCAAATGCTTTCCTTTTGTCTCCATTTACTGATCTATTGATAATGACCTACAAATATTAATTTTAAAGAATAAAACAATCAAAAAGGATAGGGTAAAGTACAAAACTTCAACATAAATTATTTTTATTTTTATGAAGGAGGAAGAAAAGTCAAATGTTAATTGAGGATACAAACATTGGTTTATGTTTTCATTTACACCTTCTGCTCTTTTCCAAAGAAGAGAAACCAGTTGTAGTCTGATGGTCTTTCTGCCAAAATACTCCTTCCTTGATCCTCAACAACAAAAAAATTTTTTTGTTCGAAAGATTTTTTTAGCAGCAAGTTAAATGCTACAAGTTCTTTCAATTTCACAAAAGTATCAACCATTTCCTTTTTCATCTCATTTTTTTCCTATGGCTCTTCGTTTATTTCTATTTGTCAGAACTGTGACCATCATGATGATGATGATGATGATGATGCACTTTAACTTCTTCACAGAATTTTAATCTTTTTCCTATCTGTCCTCTTCCCTGTACACGTTACTCCCCCATATTTGTTTAGTGCTACTATTCCTGCGGGTGCAAAGTTCCTTCTCATGGAGTAGGCTTTCTCCTTGGGACTGCTTTCTCCTCTTATCTGCTAAGTCAGTACTGGATCTACAAGGTCCCAATTCCCACTTTCATGCCTTAAATAAGATGAAAACCAGATGCTTAAAAACAGTTAACCTCCTCTCCCTGAGTAGTGTCACACGCACTTCTTTTTTAAAGTTTTAAGTTAGGCTCTGAGAAATTGGAAGGGAAGAAAGAAGACAACAAACAGGAATAACCAGAAAGGGTAAAATAGAGAAAGATCATGTTAGAAGTGTTCAAATTTTTAATTTTTAAATTGCAAAAATTTCTAAAAGCAATAGAAATAATAATCACATTAAGTGTATTTCATTGTCAATTCTAGAAATTTTGTAAGTGTTTAGAAAGTTTGGCAAAGTTTAATTTGTTGCAAATCAAAGACTTTTTTATCTTGGACTTTTTTTCTTTGGAAAAAAATAATGAAAAGAGTCATCATTAACTCTATGACGTTGCCAAGCCGTGATTTGCAACCTGCAAATTGAGAGATGCGATCTAATCAGTTGTGCTAAACTCTAAGTAGTTCAAAGTGCTTCAGTGTTTCACATATTCCTATGAGATACTACAAGAAATTCCCTCTTGTAACAAAAGGGAAGTTTAGGCAGTTTACATCACCTGCCAAACCACATTGCTCATCAGTGGCAGAAGAAGCTTTAGGACCAAATGTACTTCACTCTGGGAGGCCAAGGCGGGGAGGATTGCTTGAGGTCAGGAGTTGAAGACCAGCCGGAGCAACAACAGGATCCCATCTCTACTAAAAATATAAAATAGAGAAAATTAGCCGTGCCTGGTGGTGTGCACCTGTAGTCCCAGCTACTCTGGAGGCTGAATGCAGGAGGTTTGCCTGAGCCCAGGAGTTTGAGGCTGCAGTGAGCTACGACCATGCAATTGCACTCTACCCAGGGCATAGTTTGAGTCTGTCTCAAATAAATAAATATAAATTAAAAAATAAAGTAAAAGCACAGCCCTAACATTTTAAATTTAAAAAAAGAATTAAAAAATTTAAAAAGAACCAAATGCACTTGACCCACATCAGTGGAGTTTCCATTTTTCATTTCCTCAATCTTCTTGATACACATTCAAATAAGCTATAAGGACTAGTTGCAATTAGTCAAAAGGAGCGAATACTGAGACTCCCAGGTTGAGTACATTTATCACAACCCTCAATACCCTTACTATGTGCAATGCTCTCTGATATTTTATTCTATTCTGTTCTGTTTCTTTATATTTCAGTCCATTACTAATGCATTCTAACTTTCAGTTTAAGAAATAATGAGTTAAAAAATAATAACATTTATGTAGTGTTTACTATTATTGCTAGGTTCTGTTTAAGCACTTTATATAGGATAACTCATTTAATCCTCATAACAACCCTGTGAAGTAATGGCTATTACTATCTCATTTTACAGATGAGGAAACCAGCACAGTGTTGTTCCCAAGATCACACAGCTAGATAAATCCTTCCCTTCAGGTTATAAGAAAGGTTTTACTCAATTTTCAAATCTGAGTTCTATGCAGGATCAATCTGGTTGTAAAAAAAAAAGAAAGACATCAAAGTTTATGTTATATGATTTGAGAGTCACCAAAGAGTCTATCTCCTTAACTGTATTATAACATAGTGTTTGAAATTCCTGGAAGATGTTTCCATTAATATCTAGGTTAAACTGAAAATGGATTACTTGGAAGAAAATAAGCTTTATTACTGTTACTATTATTAATCTCTAAACCTTACAACAATGCTTCAAGGTAGGCAATATTATCCTTACTTGTCAGATGAGAAAACTGATATTTTGGGTTTGTCTGAAATCTTTGCTAGTTTATTGTCTATATCAGATTAATTAGTCCTCTAGCAGACTCCTAGTTTAATGGAATACAAGATAAAGAAACTTTGATTAGAGGAAGTTGTAGCAATAGTCAGGGTATATTCATGATATAGGTCAGGGAGGGAGAGCTCAGGTGAAGGACCAAAGTAGGGTATTGAGCCACCAAATGATAGAATGAGAGTGGCCTCCCTAAGGGTTGGCTGCCCAGCCCCTATTTCTTTCCCTGGCTCCTGCTCTGCACCCCCCGAACCGCATGACCACAACAGTCGAGCTTTATGCAGCTAAGGTTGACCTTGACCCCGATCACAGCCAGTTGGACCAGGAATACACATCTAAGCCAAGCTAGGCCAATGAGCACCTTTCCAACAGTGTTTAGAATGAGCACTGAAAGAGTCTAGCCTGGCTGTGTATTGAATGGAGGAAATATAATCTTGGGAGCTACTGGTAGTCATACTTGCTTATCGTGGAGTGGAAAAGCAGTGTAAACTAGTATGTAGCAAGAAACCAAAACGAGGCAGATGCAAGAGAGGAGCAGATAGAGTGTTGATAAGATGCAAGTCTTAGGTTCCAGTTTATTCCAGAGGCTGAGCTGTATTCCTGTCCTTGAATGCTCCTGCAACCTTTAAATGAACCCTCTTTTTTGGCTTGAGCTAGTCAGAGAGGGTCTCTGTGACTTGTAGCCAAAACAGTCCTAACTAATTGAAGGGTGGCAGGCTCTGAGGAAAAAGCAGAAGGATGTGGTAGTAGCCCCAAAGACCTGCCCACTTCAATTTTATGTATCACTGGACTTAATTATAACTATTAATACCAAATCCCACTAACATTAGATTCCTCAACCAAATTTTTAAAAATCAGACAATGAAAACATCTCACCTTTTTTGCCTTTGGCCAAGAATATAAAATATTGAGGGATCTACTTGCTTCTTTTAAATGTAGAAGTTTCTAGACCAATGCTATCCAATAGAACTTTCTGCAGTGATAGATATGTTGTATATCTGAGCTGTCTAATAGGAAGCCCCTAGCTACATGTGGCTGTTGAGTACTAGTACAACTAAGAAACTGAATTTTTAAATTTTATTACATTTAAGTAGCCACATGTGGCTAGTGGTTACCATACAGCACAACCCTCTAACCATTGAAAATAGAGTTTCTTCTATGACAAGAAGCAAATAGCGAAGTTGGTTTGACATGGCAAGACGAGAATCAAAAGATGCTGGAAGTGAGTACTGCAGAAACACTCAGGGACAACTGTGAAGCACCTCACCCAGTAATTGCAAGCTATGTCCCTACCTCCCATTCTATGCAACAACTGGAAAAAAGGATATTAAGATGGCTCTCTGAGAATTACCTGTAAAATAAGCAAAAAGAAATAAATAAATTAAAAAAGTAAGAAAGGAAGGAAGGAAAGAGGGAAGTAGAAAGAGGCAAATTCCCTTTAAAGAGATAAAATGGTTCTCTGTTCAGAGTAAAATTTAACTAACTGCATTAACAAACCTACAAAATAAATGTATCCTTCCGAAGGCATAACTGGTCAGCAAGGTTAGCAAGGTTATCTTAATTGTGGAGTTTCATGAATCATCCTCAAGGCATTCAGAAAGTAAATTACGTATTTAACTTCCCTTATTCTGATTTCTTGCTTCTGATTATAATGGGGCTTCCCAAACCACTTGCATGTAGGGAGATCTGTGCCAATGCAAATGTTCCTGTTCCTTTTTTAACTGTAAACACATGCATGGCATGCTAGTTGTGTGCTTTCAGTGCTATAAGCTTGGTTAATGTGAACCTGCTCACAGACTAGATCCAGTCTTGTTTGTTGACAAAATCAGGAGTCTGAACCTTCCATGCAAAGAGGCAGGTTCTAATTAATCCAGATAACCTCAGCCTGGCTATGACCTCCCCACTAACTCCCTGAGCTGTGCCAGGGACATATCTTAAAAATATTATTTCCTAAATAAGATCAGGAGAAACTGTAGAGATCCTCAGTGGATTCCACATGACCCAATAAGAACAGAAGAACCAGAGGGGTTAGGAATGGAAGACTGTGAGACAGATAAGTTAACTCAAAAGGATGATTAGTAGGAAAATGCAAAGGCCAGCAGCATTCTTGTCTGGGAAGTATTACGGAAACAGTTCAATGTCCTCATAAGAAAGTTGTTTGGGCTGGGCACAGTGGCTCACGCCTGTAATCCTAGCACTCCGGGAGGCCGAGACGGGCGGATCGCTAAGGTCAGGAGTTCGAAACCAGCCTGAGCAAGAGTGAGACCCCGTCTCAACTAAAAATAGAAATTAATTGGCCAACTAAAAATATATAGAAAAAATTAGCCAAGCATGGTGGCCCATGCCTGTAGTCCCAGCTACTCGGGAGGCTGAGGCAGTAGGATCGCTGAGCCCAGGAGTTTGAGGTTGCTATGAGCTAGGTTGATGCCATGGCACTTTAGCCTGGGCAACACAGTGGGACTCTGTCCCCAAAAAAAATAAAAAGAAAGAAAGTTGTTTGATGAGACTCAGAACTGACTTATTGAAACAAAGAGTGGCATAACCAATCTTTTTGAATAGGAAACTTTTTATCGTGATTTCTTCCCACACAGAAAGTACCCGTCAAGTCCCCAAAGCAATTTCTCTCAAAGTGGAATTTATCAAGCACCTGGACCAGAATCATCTGAGGAGCTTGTTAAAAATATGAATTCCTGGGCCCCAGAACTACCAGATTAGAATCTTGGCGATTGCAATATAAGAATCTCTATTCTTTAATCTTCACTAAACAAGCTTTCAGGTGCTTCTGTGCCAACTCAAGTTTGAGAAGCTGTATACCGAGTGAAGGCGAGTATATAGAAAAGTTAGAGGGAAGAATTCTCCTACCCAAAGTGTGACCAAGGAACTGTGGCAGTAGGAAGGACAGAAGCACAAATGCAGACGTTCCCAAGAGAAGGAACAGGTCTGATTTTCCAAGACATGTCTGCTGTCTCATCACCCTGATAGCAGTTTGGTCTTTTAAAATTCTTTCACAAAATTGGCAATATTAAGAGAAAAGAGCACCTGGAATTGTCTCTCTCTTCTCTCTCTCTCTCTTTTTCTCTCTCTCAGAGTCTAGCCTTCCTCACAGCAGTCAAGCAGCCCTGACCTTTTCTCGAAGTAAAAAAACATTGTAGAGATACAAATATTTCCCAAAATAACCTTAAAATTCTTTCATAAACAGTTTCACAGAAAAACAAGAAAAAGAACACAGTTGTAAGGTTCAACTATGTTTGTAAGCTGATTACAGAAGTGAAACTTTTCTTTCTTATATGTTTCTGCACACAGAAAGAGGAATTATTATATTCACAGTGTCCAGTACTTGAAATATGAAGGAACCAAGAGAAATATAATGGTAAAAATATGGCAGGATAGATGTCAAAATTAAAATTTTTCATACTCATTGACTCAAAAGTTACTCTTCTAGAAATTCATCCTGACAAAGTTAGTGGACAAATTCAAAAAAGGGTATAACAAGGATGTACATCTGTGTTGTTTACAATACCAAAAATTTAGAAACTTTCTAATATGAAACACATCAATGATGACGCATGCAACTCTTCTATCCTTTTCTAACAGAAACCACCCTGCTCACAGTCCCTTGCTATGGCATTAGGGTGTTTCCTGGTGCAAAGGGTGATCACCGAATGGATCAGGAGCAGGGACCAGAACCATAGGCCAAAAAACAACGTAGGCTTAACCTGACCCAAAAGCCTGGCCTAGAGGGTTAATACCGATTAATTAGGCCAATTAGACTTTCTCCTTTTACAATGTAACAGGAAAAGACAGAGTTAGCCAATTGGAATTGATGTATTAATATTTTTCTTTATAAGTAAGTTATATATTAAAACTTCAGGCAGTAAAATGATTATTTGCAAATATGCCTAATATAAGTATTAAAGTTATTTTCCTGAGAAAAATATTAACTGTTGTTTTATCCATTAATGTCTCAACCACTTCCCGTTAAATTAGTTACAGTAGGTGGTCAACATATTCTTTCCATTGACAGCATGGGAAATAAGTGTTAATAATAAAGTCTTACATTCACAAAGTTAACTATCTTGGATTTTAAAGCTCACTAGAATTGGCCTCTGTGGGAAATAAATATTGGCTTGGTTACCAAAATCAGAGACTGGATTTCTAATGAATAGGTTTTCTTTACACAGGTAATATGGATTTTAAAGAAACCACATGGGCTCATTAAAGGTTAATATAAATGTGAAATTACTACCCTGAAGTTCCACCAGCTACTTTGTTGATTTTTAAATAAATCAGCTTGTCAAATAAAGCTCTATATAATATTTTCCTAATGTGCTTAAGTCACATTCTCGCAGATGGACAAGGGCTAGGCATTCAGTATTCAATATTTTACACATGTAAAAACAGATAAAATACATACTGCATACTGCATTTTTTAGGAAAGTGGAGAACAACTTGCTAATAGATGTTGCAAAATTTAGTTGCAAACAATCATCCACACTGGGGTAGACGCCTGAGGCCATTCGTGAAATGAATGTACACACTGCAGAGATCATGGTGGGCCAAAATAAATAGGAAATAAGAGAGCAATCTCCCGCAGGCCTCTGGGACCTCACCAGAAGTCCCACACCTGCTCGGACATTTGATTGAGATCTCTACCTAAACCAGAAGGTTCTCCCGTGTTGCCTCTCCAGGGCTGGCTCCTTGCTTCCAGAGAATAACGTCAACCATGATCTCTGCTCCATCTATTGTCCAAATATCAAAATGTCAGAAATACGCTTCTGCTGTTAATCAGCTGTATTGAATTTCTGCCCTTCAGGATATCAGCTCTCTGCTCTTTACTTCTATCAAAGCACAGTCGTGAGAAGTGCTATTCATCCAGAGATTGCTTGGAGGACCGCAAGGTCACCCACTCTTCTAGGCATGTTGTTTTTTCCCCTTGGATTTTTTTCTTTGGATCAGCTCAGACCATCAAAATTGTTCATACTTAAAACATGGAGAGTTCTCTTCCTGAGCAGGATTTTTGGCATTATGTTTTCCATCTGTGTAAGGGATTTTCTTTTCTTTTCTTTTTTCTTTTCTTTTCTTTCTTTTTTTTTTTTTTTTTTAGACAGAGTCTCACTGTGTTGCCCTGGCTAGAGAGTGAGGGCATCAGCCCAGCTCACAGCAACCTCAAACTCCTGGGCTCATCGATCCTCCTGCCTCAGCCTCCCGAGTAGCTGGGACTACAGGCATGTGCCACCATGCCCGGCTAATTTTTTCTATGTATTTTTAGTTGGCCAATTAATTTCTTTCTATTTTTAGTTGAGACGGGGTCTCACTCTTGCTCAGGCTGGTTTTGAACTCCTGACCTTGAGCGATCCACCCGCCTCTGCCTCCCAAAGTGCTAGGATTACAGGCGTGAGCCACAGCGCCTGGCCTGTGTAAAGCATTTTCTAAGAAAGAGCCACCTATAACTTGTTGGTCAAAGATGACTCGGTGTTTCCTTTATGAGAACTCACGAGAGAAGTTTCTGTTGAGCCTCAGCTGCTTTGCTTCTGTCTTACGAATACTAAAAAGGTTATTATTAACCATATGTTCCCCTAGCTTCCTAGAAGCTCAGAATCACATGAGACTACCTCAAATACAGTTGTATGTTAACTCTACCCCTGGTTTGATTTGATTTCCCACCTTAAATTTCTCATTGCTCTCATTTCATCCATAAGACAAGGTAGAAAGAGGGGAAGGAGAGAGGGAAAGACAGAAAGAGAAGTCCAGAGTAAGAGAAAGGGAAACTGGAAATTCTGGTTCATGCGTCATTTGTTGATTCCTCTTACATGTGTAAGTGGAATGTCCATCTTGTAAATACTAAGATGACTTTCATCTTGGTACAAGGTATTTGTACCCTCAGCACTAAGAAAGAAAAAAACCTTGTTGTTACTTCCATTCATCCTATCCATACAATTTAATCAGACAATTTTGCTTAAGGAGCAGATATCCATTCTGTTAACCTTGACTCACTCAGAAGTGGTAGATTTTAAGGAGACCTGTAACTGGAACCAGAAAGTCCTCCGGCTCCCAGGTAGCCTCTACCTTCTTTTCTTGATAACTTTGACTTCCATGTGGTATCCTATGACTTGAGTTCTTTCCGCATTCCTACATTTCAATTGTCAAGAAGGAGACTCTTAATGGCTCAGAATATCTTTCTATGCCAGGCTCTACTGGTCAGTCCACACCAAGGATTGACAGCCCTTGGTCACTTCTTGCCTAACCTGCTGGGACAAGGAATCATGGGCATTTAAAAACACAGCTTCCTAGAAGAACCTCTGGGCAAGGCAGCTTCTTTGGAGGGAATGCAGATGAGCAGGCCCTGGAAACATCTAGGACATCATTAAAGGCTTTCTTTCCCATTAACACCTATTGAAATATGGACCACCCCTCAAAGCTGGAGTCAATTCCCAAATCTCCTATGAAGCTTAGCCTGACCATCTCAATATTTTTTAATTTCATGATCCTGTACATTTACCAAATTATGGCTTAGAAAGTAATTTGTGTAATTTTATGTAATTCTTAGATCTTTATCTACAATATCCAAATCTGGCAGGACAGGAACTGCATCTTCTTCCTGTCTGTGTTCCCACACGGCATGGTGTGGTTCCTTTGCAAGGTACTCTCCGTGCTTGTTCTTAACCATGGAGAACTTGACACATTGAGCCTTTCTGCTAACCCGTCAAATAAATAATAATCCTATCTGATGAGCAAGATACTGAAACAGCAAAAACCCTACTTTTTTAACAGTTTTCTCTCACATTCTGATATTTCTCTAGTATTTTAAGAAGAACCTCAGAATTATTTTTAAATTGAATGAAAATCAGTCACTCACAGGGAGGGAAGCAGAAGGAGGGTTCTTGACTCTTTTTTAGGCCCTTATTCCCCACCCTCTGCTCCCCTTCAGTGACTGGGAAAGTCTCCTGTGACTGAGAAGTTGAGACATGCCCTTTGCCTGTGTGTGTAAAGGTGCCCTTTGGAGCCAATCAACTCAGCAGCCATGACCGGGACACTTATGACTCTCCACCAGCATGGGTTTCTGGTGCTGGCTGACACACTTAGTGTAAAGATTCTTATCATTAAATAAACACAGTCAGGCTCTTCAAGGGACTGCCTTTTTCTTGGTAGAGCACTTCCTACCCATTCTTGCTTTGTCAGTTTGATAAGTGTAACATTTTTTAATCCACCCTGAGTAGGTGCTAGAGTTCCCTATTGACTGTCAAGGAGATGAATATGGCCAAAAGTTGTACTTCCAAGAAAAATCTGGCTTTAGCTCAAGAATAGGTTTAGGCCTATCTTCTGCAGAGATCATGAATTTGGCTATAAGATGTAGCCTAGAGCTGTACTGTTAGTGTTTCTCTCTCTCTCTCTCTCTCTCTCTCTCTCTCTCTCTCTCTCTCTCTCTCCTCTCTCCTTTTTCTTCTTCCATTGAATTTGAATGCCTTTAGGTAGAGCATACTTTTCAACTTACCATGGCCCCACTACTCCCTGTCACTGGCCCAGGCAGACCTTTTCATACTCAGCAATTACTACCATTCCCAGTGGCCAGCTATCCTGGATCTTCCTTGGCTCTGCAGACCTAGGCTGACTCCAGTGGCCCACACAGACCAAGCTCTGTGACAAGTCAGAGGGGATATCTACACCAGCTTTCTGACTCTGTTGTAGAGAGCTGATGCTGTGGGATAACAGTTTGAGGGACAAGGCAGGCAGGCCACATAAGTCTCTCTTTACTTTGGTATGTATCGCTAAACAGCAAGAAGTCCTTTAAAAACACAATCACAATATCAGTATCAATACCTTAAACAACGATAGTTTCTTAGTTATCATCAAATATCTAGCCAATGCTCACATTTCCCTGATTGTCTCCTAAATATTTGTTTGCTTATTTTTATAGTTGGTGTGTTTGAATTAAGGTCCTCATACTTCACTTGGGTATGTTTCATAAGTCCCTTACTCTCCAGGTACCCCCTTTTTTCCCCCTTGCACTCTATTTGTGAAAGGAATTTGTTCTATAGCGTTTCCCATATTCTGAGTTTTGATGATTCTGTTGACTGCATCTCTAAAATGTCAATTTATCGTGTTCTGGCTCCCTCTGTTTTTCCATTTAGCTACTAAGAAAAAAATTTATGGAGATTGCTAGTAAAATCTAGAGACTTAATCAGATTTGTTCTTGGCAAGAATATTTCATTGTCAATGATATATACTTTCTCTTACATCACATGAGACACATAATGTCTTCTTGTCTCTCTTTTGTAATATCAAAATTACAAAATTTTGTAATATCAAAATTATTGATCAGTGTATTCAAGTGTTGTCAGCCTGATCCATCTATTATAATGTTCCCCAATCAGTTTTCAGTAAATGGTTTCATAAGCCATCGATGATCATTGCTTGGATCCATTATTTTATTAGGGGTTACAATATCATTTATTTCTTCTTCATTTATTATCTGGAAGTGTTTTTATAAAAAGAAAGACACTTCCTTATCATCTATTGGTTACCTTGAGATGTAGCTTTTCTCCAGAAAGGCAGGATATTTGATTTTTTTTTCCTTTCATTTACCAGTTTTCAGGATAATGCACACCCTCCAAAGATGACCAAGGAGTTTATTGGTTTTTGGTTTTTTTGTATCTTTGTGAGCTCATAGATTTGAGCATATTTTATGTGTCTTAAGCCATTACAGTTTGTTTTTTACTCAAAATGTCCCACTTTTGGCATAAAGCCCTTTGGTTCTTAGAGATGAATGACCCCCATTCACATAAGTGTTCACATTCCCAGATGTTTAAGAGCTACTTTCCAGAACTTAGAAAATGAGTTGACATGAGTTACTTAAATCTGGTATTTATAGATTAAAATTAGTGTGTTAGTAGAGTTTACAAGGACTCTACTTTCTACTGTCAAGTCTGACTGACATACAGGTAGCTGGAATTATCTCAGGCCGGGCAATGTCACATTCCCAGCACCTGATAAGCCCTCCTAAAAAAATAATATCCGTATCTTCCTGAATCCTCACTAAAAGAGGAGTAAATGAATAAAATAAACATAAACCCATAAGGACACACACAAACAATGCAAGCCATGAAGACAAAGGGAAACATGAAATGATGGTGAGGGAAGCCCCAGAAGGACAAGCAGAGTAGCACAGGATGACAAATGTCACAAAAATGGCACATTTCCTAATGTTTGAACGTACTGAGAGAGATTTATTTTTCAGTGAGAAAGTCTGAAGGTGAAGGAGTAATAAATAGGTAAATAGAAAACTAAGCAAGATTGTTTTTTATAAGGTACTTATTAACTCTAGAAGAAACAAAAACTTATTTAAGAAAGAAAAATCATAATGCAGCACCTGGCTCTGCTAGAGATAACAATGACATAATCATAAACATGTAAAACTCTTATCAATAACCAAAATTGTATATAATTATATTGAGAGGAAGGAGAAGAGGTAAAGTGCGTGTGTGTGTTGAATTTTCATCTTGCCTGGTAAGATGTCCCCAGATAAATCGCAAAACACAGCGACTTTAGAAGTAGCAGTTAGAACACATTATTTAGAAATGTGGAGGTAAATCTCGGAAGCAACAGTTAAAATATTAAAGGTAGTTGTTCCTGGAAGGTGTGAATCAGGAGCGTGGAGGTGGGGCCTGGGACCTTTTATCTTTATTTCTGTACTGACATTTGAAATGAGGTATTTATGTACATTTATTAATTCAAATATTTTTAATTAAAAACTTGTCACACTTCTATGTGTCCCTAATTCAAAAATTCTGCCACTAGAAAATTAATCTGTCCTGATTTGGAATCCTCTGCCTCCCTAAGGTCATGCAAGAGTCCCAGATGGTCTCATGTATTCTGGAATATACAGGGCAAGCCCTCTGATCTCCACATAGGTCCCCACACCTTGCCGAAGCTCAAAGCCTCTTCAGTTCTTGGGCCAAGCTTGGGTAGCGGAGTCTTTCACGGCTGCCCTCAAATCTTAGCATCTCCTAACACCTCCCGTCAGAAAGGTCTTGTCACCTCTTGGGGCCCTACATGGAACAGGACTCCCTTCCTCTGCTCACAGAACCTGAAAACATACACACAGTTGCCTTCTCAGCCTCCAGTTACTCCTTTGCCATCACTTTCCTTTCTTCTCCCTGTCCCTTTCCTACACCTCTGAGAAAATCAGGAAAAAAAAATCTCCTTTTGGCCAGGAGCAGTGGCTCATGCCTGTAATCCTAGCACTTTGGGAGGCTGAGTGGGGAGGATTGCTTGAGGTCAGGCATTGGAAACCAACCTGAGCAAGAGCAAGACCCCATCTCCACAAAAAATAAAAAAATCAGCTGGGCGTGGTGGCTCGTGCCTGTAGTTCCAGCCGCTCAGGAGGCTGAGGCAGGAGAATCTCTTAAGCCCAGGAGTTTGAGGTTGCTGTGAGCTATCAGGATACCGCTGCACTTTATCCTGGGTGATAGAGCAAGACCCTGTCTAAAAAAAAACTCCTCTTAATAAACCTTCGGAAAGCCAGAGCCCGCCCTTCTTTTGTAGGGGGAATGGTGGGAAAGAAAGTACCAAAGGGCGCCTTGGCCCTGCCCTAGTCCCTCTCCCATAATCTTTTATTCAAACAATTGATATCCTCCCAATTTTATATAATGGGCAGAACAAACCCCTGCCCCAGAACCTATTGCCTCTTCCTTGGCCCCTTTTCTACTTGCCCACCCCTACAAACCAAATTCTGCAGCTGCAACTGGGGGAACCTACCATCAGCCTTTTTATCTTAATTATCCTGTTACATTTGTAATCATTTTACTTTGGTTGTACTCGTTTAATCTATGTATTGTTATAATTTTTACTGTAATTTTGTTTCTCTCCAAGTATAACCACCCAGTTCCCTCCCTGACAAAGGAGCATGACAGATGAGTCCCTTGCCTCATCAAGAGCCAGTGCTGGCCGGGCACCGTGGCTCACGGCTATAATCCTAGCACTCTAGGAGGCCGAGGCAGGAGGATCGCTTGAGGCCAGGAGGTCGAAACCAGCCTGAGCAAGAGCGAGACCCCATCTCTACTAAAAAAATAGAAAGAAATTAATTGGCCAACTAAAATATATAGAAAAAATTAGCTGGGCATGGTGGCTCATGCCTGTAGTCCCAGCTACTTGGGAGGCTGAGGCAGAAGAATCGCTTGAGCCCAGGAGTTTGAGGTTGTTGTGAGCTAGGCTGATGCCATGGCACTCTAGCCAGGGCAACAAAGTGAGACTCTGTCTCAAAAAAAAAAAAAAAAAAAAAAAAAGAGCCTGCGCTAAGGCAGCAATCTCCAAAGGGGTATGTACACAACTCAGGGGTACACATGATCATTACTGCGGTGTGGGAGGAAAATATTAGAACTTCTATTCACATGTTTTCTCTCATTCTTTTTTGCTTTCTATGTTTTTATGTTTTCCACTGTATATAAAGTATATTTATAAACCAAAAATTGACATATTTGGGAATGCATTCTCAAACTTTTTTTTTTTTTTTTTTTGAGACAGAGTCTCACTCTGTTGCCCGGGCTAGAGTGAGTGCCGTGGCATCAGCCTAGCTCACAGCAACCTCAAACTCCTGGGCTCAAGCGATCATCCTGCCTCAGCCTCCTGAGTAGCTGGGACTACAAGCATGCGCCACCATGCCTGGTTATTTTTTTTTTTCTATTTGTTTTTAGTTGGCCAATTAATTTCTTTCTATTTTTTAGTAGAAACGGGGTCTCGCTCTTGCTCAGGTTGGTTTTGAACTCCTGACCTTGAGCAATCCACCCGCTTCAGCCTCCCAGAGTGCTAGGATTACAGGTGTGAGCCACCACGCCTGGCCTCAAACTTTTTTTTAAATTAATGAAGTATGTGATCTATGATATTTGAGAGTTATGTTCTAGGGCAATGCTGTCCAATAGAAACATAACATGAGCCATAAATGTAAGCTTCCTATGTAAACTTTAAGTCTTCCAGAGCCACAATTTAAAATAAAAGAGGCAAAATTAATTTTAATAATATATTTTATTTAACACAGTATATCTGAAATATTCTCATTTCAACATGTAATCAATATGAAAATTATTAAAATATTTTACATTCTTTTTCTTTTTTTTTTTTTTTTTACTAAGTTTTCAAATCTACCATGTAGTTTACAGTGGCAACACATCACAATTTGGACTAGCCACATTGCAAGTGCTCAATAGCACAGGTGGCTCATGGCTTCTATGGTGGACAGTGCAGCTCCAGGCTATTCAAGGGCATCTGAGACAAGTCCTGACTCTAGAACTGCTTCTAACAACGACAGACCTCCTGGGGTTGAGGCAGAACTGTGTCTGCCTCACCTCTGCAGCGTGCCCAAGGCTGTAGGAAGAGAACTACCATTCACTGAGCATCTACTTTGCACTTAGGTACTTTTATATCCATTTCATTTAATTTTCTGGCACCTTCTTTGAGGTAAAGATTATTAAACCATATCAAAGGCAAAGAAATGAAGGCTTAGGTCATAGAACTAGTTGGAATCCCAGTCTTCTTCATCTAGAGCCCTGAACTACAGATTTTTCTGAACAACACTCATTGCCTCTTTTAAAACCTGCTAAGCTCATTTCACTCACTGTTGTGTTATGCTGTTACCTGTTGAGATGCTTTCATAGAGCCAATAAACAAACTCTGTGCATTCAGACCACAGGGCAGTCACAGCGCCCTCCACCCTCCAAAGGACAAAAAAATGCAGATTACACAGGCCACTCTATTGCCCTCCTATACTCTCCAACTATGCACTGTCTGCTTTCCCAGCGTAGTACTTTCCTACTTGGGGCTTCTTTATGTGAAGTCAATCTGTAGTAGATTAATTAAACACTATATTGATTTTATAATATATTCTCTGGGGTACTTCTAAAAGGGCTATATTCTATATTCTTCTAAAAGGGCTTCAAGAATAGTAGAACATTTCCCCTTTGCAAATGTGATATTTCAAATTTCATCACAGTCCTCCCACCCACCTCCACCCACCATCAGCACACCTACCTTCACTTGGCATAAAATCCAACTTCTTGCCTTTCTCAAAAGACGGTCATGGCAAGGAAAGAGGGAGGGCGTTCTGCTGGTTTTCAGGTCATGTTGATTTGACACTTCATGATTTATGCATCCTGGCTGTCTTGCTTGTAGATTTTCATTTTTACATCCTGCTAAGTACCTTGCAGGAGTGTTGTTCCTCTTAATTAGTTAATGTTTGTAAGGCACATTACAGATGAAAATGCTGTGTCAGTGCTAAACACGAAAATTTGGGTATCCTCAAGCTGTCCTTTGTCTGTCTGCACAGGGGTTTTCGGTGTAACACAAATAGGGAGAGAGATTTGCATTTGGAAAAAGGCTTGGGTATTCTCCCTTAAACTGTAGTTTGCTAAAATATCCATATTTGGGGATTAAGAGTGGCAATAAACATAGGACATTTTGCATTAGCACAGTTTTTTGACCCTGCCCCTGATGTAATCGTGCTTTCTGTACTTATTCGAAGTGCTATGAGCTGATGGGGAGTGAGAAAAGAACATTTCCTGTGAATTGTGTTACTTTTGTGGTAGACCCTTAACCTTCCTGCTACATAGCAAGTAATACATGGTTGGATTTTTCGTTTTGTTTTGGTTTTTTGTTCAGTGAGTGGGTGACTAAAACAATTTAGCTATATTTTCAATGTGTCTGAGTAGGCAAAAAGATTCATTTAGAATTACAGCATGTTAAAGTAAGTGTTGAGTAATGTTTCACTAAGAAAAAACTGAAATACCAGTTTCATTTCCTTTTGCTAACACATTCGCCAAACCTGTGTTTATCAAATTTCTAAATGTGTAAAGAATCATGTTAAGCATGCTTATGAAGGCATTGGATTTCACATGGCCCGTCTTTGGAAAAACACAAAACATGTGTTCTCGTAGAAGACTGACTGGCTTCCATTCTTTATTGTCCCCTGATCCACAATTTTTAATCAACGTTGTTATTTAAAAAGAAGAAAACTGCTTGAAACAGAGCAGAGAAAGTTGCAGGCTTTTATTTTACTTAACAGTGAGGGTTTATGAAAAATATGACTTTTTGGTACCTTTCATTTTTTATAAACAAAAAAATGAACTACAGATTTGCAGACTAAAACCCACTTTATATCTCCTCTCAAATCTACAAAATGGCTGTTACCTGCAAATAATTGCCAGTAATGTTAATAAGTGTTATTTTGGCTGATCTAGATTTAATTCTAAGACTAGAGCAAATTATCTTTCATCTTTTAATTGTTTTCCAATGTAAGAAAATCCTGGGTTTATTTCTAATAATCAAAATTCCTAAATGCTCCAGCAAGATCCTCAGTCAATGTAAATTTACATAATTCATCTTCCACTCAACTTGTTGTTCTATAATTAGTGCAGCTGTCACCAGGGAGCCACATTCTTGTGGGCAGGTAGCTATGGGTACAGAAGGCAGGCTTCAGTCAAACATTTCCTTTTAAACCAACCATTAGTCTTTTCCCTCATTTTAAAGGAGTCGGGTTCTATAAAGAAGAATTTGTTTCCTACCTAGCAGATCGCCCTTTTCAATTTCTATCATTCCCTAACTTACAATTCCTTCTCCAGGTCCAGTTAGCCAAAAGATGTAAGTCTCTAAAGAATTTCTTGGTGAGGCCAATTTTTAGGCTGCATACATGCTATTTCTCTTTATAGCTCACATTATTTTTATTTTATTTTATTTTTTTAGACAGTGTTTCACTCTCTTGCCTGGGCTAGAGTGCCGCGGTGTCAGCCTAGTTCACAGCAATCTCAAACTCCTGGGCTCAAGTGATCCTCCTGCCTCAGCCTCCAGGGTAGCTGGGACTACAGGCATGAGCCACCATGCCCAGCTAATTTTTTCTATTTTTAGTTGTTTGGCTAATTTCTTTCTACTTATAGTAGAGACGGGGTCTCGCTCTTGCTCAGGCTTGTCTCAAACTCCTGAGCTCAAGCAATCCTCCCACCTCGGCCTCCCATAGTGCTAGGATTAAAAGCGTGAGCCACCGCGCCCGGCCATATAGCTCACATATTTTTATCAAGACAGATCCTCATTTCAAAATATAGTTATAATGCTGTTAAAAGCATGGCAAGGCCACATTAGAAGGACATTGACACAGCAAGCTTCAGAATAGTATAGTAAATATCCAGCTTTATCTTTTTCTTTTCTATATAGTCTTTCAACAGCCTTTCTCTTTAGTATCTGATAAAGTCTTTGAAAGAGATGAGAAAACCAAAGTGTTTTTCCTTCTCTCACACGTAGTTCACAAGATCTTCAACACAGAATACTTCAGTTCCGGCCACCAAAATGTAGGAGGATTTTTCCCTATCAGCAACCAATGAATTCTCCAGCAGACAACAACTGAGTGTCCTACAATTTAACTCAATTCTGACACTGTCTTCCTGGTGATAGCGTCAGATCCCACAGGTTGACAACTTAGTAGCACAAGACTGGCCTCCCACATCAGAAGCTAATCTCAAGCCCCAGGTTGTGACCTGTTCTTATTACCAACCAGCTATAAAGTGGAGGTTTATTACCTCCATTACCCTCTCTTTAATGAATTTGCTAGGGCAGCTTACGGAACTCAGGGAAATACTTACGTTTACCCATTTATTAGAAAGGATCTCACAAAGGATGCAGATGAACAGCCAGATGTAAAAGATGCAGAGGGCAAAGCATGTGGGAAGGGGCACAGAGCTTCCGTGCCATCTGTAGGCATGCCACGCTCCAGGAGCCTCCATGTGTTCAGCAATCCAGAAGCTCTCTAAACCCTGTTCTTTGGAGTTTTTATGGAGGTTTCATTACATAGGCATGACTGATTACATCATTGGCCATTGGTGATCCACTCAAACTTTAGCGCCTCTCCCCACCCTAGAAGTCAGGGGTGGGAATGAAAGTTCCAAGCTTTAATCATGCCTTGGTCTTTCTCGTGACCAGCCCCCTTCCTGAAGCTATCATCTTATTACAACGGTCCCCAACTTTTTTGGCACCAGGGACCAGTTTCATGGAAGCCAATTTTTCCAGGGGACTTGGGGGAGGGGTGCAGCAGAGCTCAGGTAATGATGACAGTGATGGGAGGGGAAAGGCTGCAAATACAGATGAAGCTTCCCCTGCTCACCCACCTCACCTAGGGGACCGCAGTATTAACATACAAAAGACACTCATCATTCCAAAGATCTCAACAATTTTAGGAGCTGTGTGCCAGGAACCAGAGACAGAGACCATATATATATTTCTTATTATATCACAATTTCAGTCTTCCTGAATAATGCTATATATTTAGTATTTTATATTGTTTATTCTATCATTATTTATTTATTTAAAAACAGGGTCTTGCTATGTTGTCCAGGCTGAACTCGAACTTCTGGGCTAAGAACATCCTCCTCCTGCCTCAGCCTCTAAGTAGCTGGGACTACAGACATGTGCCATCATGCTCAGCTCCATAATATTTAAAGAGCTGAGTAGCCAACGTTTTAAACCATTTAAATCGTCACTATAAGAAGAATTTCCCTTAACATCATAAATGGATAATATTTAAGCTAATATTTATAGTATTCAGTAAGCACTTAGTATGTACTGTGGAGAGAACAAAGAAGTATATATGTATCATAATATGTAGCACATAATAAGATATTCATTAAATATATACCAAGTTTATAACTTAGATGAGAACAGGGTGTCACCTACATAACAAATCCCACCATTATAAGGCTGCTGACACATGTTAAGTGACAAGGGAAGGGTTCCTACTGAGTGTGTTTTGTGTCCATGTGCCTTCTGAATTGGCTGGCCCACAGAAGGTCTTCAGCTAGGGTGCTCCTCACAGGAAGGAGAAGGTGAAGTCTCAGGCCCCCAACGGAGGTTCAATCTGCAGTTTGGGGAGGCAGGAGGATGGGGTGATCAAATGGGTTCAACTTATCAATGAGGCAGAAAGCTGAGTGTCTTCAAGTGTTAATGGGACAGCCTCAAGAAGGCCAAACCAGCAGTTGGCAAAGAGAGGGTCAAATGGAGATGAGAAAAACAGAAGATGAAACCAAAATGCCAAGACCAAAGAAGGCCTAGAGGGCAGTGGCTGAGCTTGGGGCATCAGGACAAGGGCTCAGAGGCCCGGGTATTGTTGTCCGTATCAGGAGGAACAGAAGAGGACTCACAAGACACATGAGCCAAAGGCAAGGAATGCAGCCCAGTGAAATAATGGGCCAGGAAACTTGGTGGGAGGAAACTGGGTAGCAAGGAGAGCCCATGAGCCTGGAGAAAGGGCCATGCTGAACGGGGACAGGGCAAGGAGGAGAGCAAGGGAGGGAGCTGGAAGTCCAACCAAGCCAGGAATTGAAGAGGGGAGTCACCGTGGGACACAGCAACTTTAGAGCGACCAAGATCCAAGAAAGGGTGGGCTGGCGACCCTCTGAGCACCAATCCAGACTTCTCACCTGATCGTTCTCAGTCTGAAACTTACTCATGCCCCTCCAAGGGTCTTCCATGGCCCCTCATTTGATTCCACTCAGTCTGAAAGAAATTCTACCACAGCATGGGCCACTGGCAGGCCACCAAAATCTATTTGCCTCTTCTTCCTGGGCACACAGCTAGCTGACATTGCTCAGTTTCTCTTGCTTTGGGAATGGCCATGGGACTGAGTTCCAGCCAAAGCAAAGTGAGCCTCGTGAGGCAAATCACTTTCAGGCCTAGGCTGTAAGACCTCCCACAAGTACACCTCCCAACATTTCTGCTTCCTAGAAACCATAGGTTGAAGACGGCAGAGGCTCCTTCAGCCTGGATTCCTCATTGTCAATGCGAAGCAGAGCGCTGCCCTCCCAGCTTTGGCCCCGGAGCATCTGTCCCTGACTGTTAAAAGAGGAAGAAATAATCTTCCTTATAAAGAAAGAAATCACCTTAGGGTGCAATTGTCAGAGCAGTGTAGCCTACCCTAAGAACTCAGTGTGCCCAGAAATTCTCCAGGTCCCCAGGAGGACTATCACAGAGAAAACGCCCCGAAGCATCCTTTCTGTATGTTAGGTATATGACCACCTATGGATACACACAGAGACTGTTTCCACGGCAATACTAGGTCCACTAGGTTGCTTGTTTGTCCTTTGTTTGAAACATGGAATTTTCCCCCATATAGATGGTGTTAGAAATAGCAGTTAGGTCCTCACTCCTACACCTGCTTAACCTGCAATAGCAAAAGCAGGAGTTCAGTGCAGTCCACCGTCATTTGTAATATCTCTTTGCCCAGTGTCAGGTGGTGAAGATAACAGGAAATTGGGAAGGGAAAACCAGGCATGGCTTCTGTCAAGTCAAAACTGATGGAAGAGGATTTTTGTAACGTTATCCCAGGTTTAAAAGGAGATCAATGCTCTTTTAAGTCCTAAAGGCCCAAGAATCTTGCTAGCAGGGAGAATAAATGTGGACCTGGAGATGGCTAGCAAAGAATATTAATCCTCAAAATGCAAGATGCCTGATTTTTTAAAAAAGAAATTTAGGAGTGACCAAATTAAAAAAAACAAAAAACAAAAAACCCCCAGAAAAGAAAAGCAAGGCAATTCCATTACTTTCTTCCCTCTCTCCAATACTAGAATGCCTGTGTTTTCTCTACCCATCCTAGCAGCAGAAATGGGGGTTAGGGTAAGAATAGCACAGGTGGGCCGTGCGCAGGGAAGGAGGTGCGGAGAGAGGAAGGCGGAATCTGGGTGGGAATTCTCTGCTATCTCAGAGAGCACCCGTGGCCTGAGTGTGAAGCCCTGCAGTTGTGCAGGCTTCTAGGGATGGGGGTTCTAAGAGAGGTTGCAATGCTTCCTTTTTCATCCCTACCACCCCAGGTCTGTGGAATTCTATCACAAGGAGCCTGAAGTACAGAACAAATTGAATGTTTTCTAGGAGTTTTTGGTTTTTGTTGCTTGTTTGTTTTTTGAGACAGAGTCTCGCTCTGTTGCCTGGGCTAGAGTGCCATAGCATCAGCCTAGCTCATAGCAACCTCGAACTCCTGGGCTCAAACAATCCTCCTGCCTCAGCCTCCTGAGTAGCAGGGACTATAGGCACGTGCCACCACACTCAGCTAATTTTTTCTATTTTTAGTTGCCTGGCTAATATTTTTTCTGTTTTTTAGTAGAGATGGGGGTCTCGCTCTTGCTCAGCCTGGTCTCGAACTCCTGACCTCAAGCAATCCTCCTGCCTCAGCCTCCCAGAGGAGTGCTAGGATTACAGGTGTGAGCCACCACGCCCAGCCATTTTCTGCAGATTCTGTAAACATTGGCTTGAAATAGCTTCAGACCAGACCCCTCCCCACCCCAGGCCCGTAGCAAGCACCTGAGGTACCTTCAATGGGCTCTCTGCAGAAACAAAGGGCACAGCTTTTGGGAATTACTGTGCTGGAGGAAAATAAAATATGCTTTCTAGGTCACCATTCTCTTCTCCCCTGAGAAGAATTAGGGGAGCCAAAGAGAAGGCTCTGTGTGCCAAAGAGAAGGAGCACAATGTCCTGATTACCTCTAGAAGTCACCTTGAGAAGTCATCCCCTCAGGGGCTACTCCAGCAAGGGGTACAAGAAGGGGGATTAAAGCTCAAATTCCCTTAACTATATTCCCCAGGTTTGCCACCCACATTAAACTTGATTCCAAGTGGCTTTTGAGTATTTTTGAGAAGAAAATCCATCTTTGAAGGATGAATGTGCCGCCATGGAAGATTTTTAACAATATTCGCCTGGTCAATGCATCAGAATTTGTACACGGAAATTCTTCTCTTGTAACTTCTTACTATAAAACAAAACAGAACACCAATAATCAACTAAAATTAGTCCATGCTCTCCAGTCTCTACAATATTTCAGAAGTCCCGTTTCCCTTGAGTTCCATTTATTACCTGAGTAACTGGGGCCCTCTCTAAAGCTTCCCTTTCCATCAGCACTGGGAAATCCCACAAAACCCCAGAATGATTCATCTTCCCACCTGTGGCAAAAAAGTTTCTCTAGCCTAGGTCAGCATTTTTTTTGTGGGTGAAGGCCTTTCCCTAATGCAGTTTTCCAAATGTTACCAAAGCATAAAAATCATCTGGATGGCCTATTAAAAATACTGGCACCTTAGCCCCAACACAGCTGGAGCAATGAAAGTTTCCCTGCCAACCTCTACTCCTGGTGTAATCATGAGCCAGTGGGAGATCTCTCTTTTCAAAGTGCTGAGCTAATAATGTTTGTCCATTCACTCATTTATTTATCCATTTAATAAATATTTCTGGGCTGGGCATGGTGGCTCACGTCTATAATCCTAGCATTTTGGGAGGCTGAGGCCAGAAGTTCAAGGCCAGTCTGGGCAACATAGCAAGACCCCTGTCTCTACAAAAAATAATTAGCTGGGCATGGTGGTGCATGCAGACTGCGGTGGAAGGGTTGCTTGAGCTGTGATCACACCACTGCACTCCAGCCTGGGTGACAAAGCGAGAGCCTGTCAATCAATTAATCAATCAATCAACATTTCTGGAAGGTCTATATGCCAAGCAACATTCTAGGTACTGGGTCTGCAAGAGTAAATAAAATCGATATGGCCTCTGTCTTTGTGGAACAGATTGCTGGTGGTTACAGATGGTAATGAAATAAATCAGCAAATACATAATTACACATTGTGAGAAACACTATGAAGAGGGAGTGCCATGAAGGTACAGTGGTAGAGAACAGTGGAGGGAGCCACTGGATAAGGTGGCCTTGACTACACCTCTCTGGGGCAGTGACAAGCATACCTGAAGGTTATAAGGCGCACATCCCAAGAAAGGGGGAAGAGGAGAAGAGAGTTTTACAGGTATGGGGACAGCATGTGTTAAGATCCTTAGGTAGAGGCCGGGTGCGGTGGCTCACGCCTGTAATCCTAGCACTCTGGGAGGCCAAAGCGGGCGGATTGTTTGAGCTCAGGAGTTCGAGATCAGCCTGAGCAAGAGCGAGACCCCATCTCCACTGGAAAAAAATAGAAAGAAATGAGCTGGATGACTAAAGATATATACAGACAAAATTAGCCAGGCATGGTGGTGCATGCCTGTAGTCCCAGCTACTTGGGAGGCTGAAGCAGAAGGATGGCTTGAGCCCAGGAGTTTGAGGTTGCTGTGAGCTAGGCTGACGCCATGGCACCCTAACCCGGGCAACAGAGTGAGACTCTGTCTCAAAAAATACTAATAAACCAGCCTGAGCAAGAGTGAGACCCCGTCTCTACTATAAATAGAAAGAAATTAATTGGCCAACTAAAAATATATGTAAAAAATTAGCCAGGCATGGTGGCACATGGCTGTAGTCCCAGCTACTTGGGAGGCTGAGGCAGAAGGATCGCTTGAGCCCAGGAGTTTGAGGTTGCTGTGAGCTAGGCTGATGCCACGGCACTCTACAGCCTGGGCAACAGAGTGAGACTCTGTCTCAAAAAAAAAAAAAATACTAATAAAAAAAAAGATTCTTAGGTAGAAACAACTGTGGTAGGAAAAAGACTGATAAAAAAGAAGGGACGGGATGGGATTTGGTGTTTGATTGGATGTTGGATCCCTGACTCGTTTAGGCATTGAAGTCATCAAGGATGACAGGCCCTAGGGTAGAGCAGTCAGTGAACCAGGTGCCAAATTTCCTCAAATGAAATGAAATAAGCAAGAGTGTGGCATGTAACAAAGAGGCAGAACCACACAGCATGAACCCCAAGGAAGTAGAGTTTTTACGCATGGGTGGAGGAGTAATAGTGTGCAAACCACATGAAGGAACCAGAATGCTGAACCCTGGGAAACATCGGAAGAATGAGCCTTTTACACTTGAGAGACGGCTGCAAGAAAAGCTGCGTCCTCAGGGGACTGTCAGAAAGGGAAGGAAAATGCAACGAATAAGCTGAGAATATAAGTGTTCATTTACTGGGGAGGGTCCCAGTGGGCACAGGAGAGATTTTAGGAGGGGAGGAGAGGGGGAAGGTTGAGTTTGGGAAGGGCAAGAACAAAGCAGAATGGGCCTGAGCGCACAGGGGAGGCGAGGCTACCGGAGGCGCACCTTGGAGTCACCACAGTCAGCATGTGGGCATGGCTATTCCAAGACAGATCTAAGAGATTTAATCCCAGCAGTCACCCAGGGATTAGAGGTATGTGTATAAGTGTGTTTTTTTGGGGGGGAGGGGGGAGGTCATCTTGATTTCCCATAAATAAGCAGCCTTCTGGACTTCTTTATCCAAGGAAGTCATAGTCAGGTGAAGAGGCCAGCAACAGAACTATTTTGTTGGGCAACTTACACCATATGTTGGAGATAGGAACAGTTTATGATGGGCTACCACACAGTTCAAAGCACTTTGAAGAAAGGGGTGCTAGGCCGTCCAAGAAAGTGTATGCCATAGATATGTGAAATAGAAAGCTCAAACCACTGAAGGATAGAGTGCAACATCATGAACAAAGGTTAACAGGGTTGACCCAATGCAGACAGTTGCAGAGAAGGGACTAAGACCTTAAACAGATCCCCACAGACGGCTGTCAAGGAGTAAGCGAGACAGAGTTTGAAAAACAGTGCACTAGTTGTGCGTGTACCTTCTCAAAGGGAGACTAAAATTTTAGAGCAAATTTTTATTTTAAAAATTTTTTTAGAGACAGGGTCTCACTCTGTCACTCAGGCTGGAGTACAGTGGCGCAATCATAGTTCATTGCAGCTTCCAACTCCTGGGCTCAAGCCATCCTCCCGCCTCAGTCTCCCGCGTAGCTGGGACTGCAGGCACAAACTACCTCGCCTGGCTAATTAGAGTAAATTTTATAGATGATGTCCTGAGAGGTAATGGGCACACTGAAGTCACATGGACCTTGAGTGAGTTACCTAATTTCTTCATATCTTTTCTTTGCACCCTCATCTGTTGCATGGGGATAATGTCATATTAGTGCAGAACAGTGTTTCTTGAAGTTTAACTTGAGAGTAGCCTGAGATGTTAGTCCCAGATCTTACCTACTAAAAATTTCAGTTCAGTAGTTCTGGGGTGGGAAACACTGTCAGAGGACATTAGGATTAAATGAGACATGTGCAAAATGTTTAGCACACCCCTGGCCCACGTCAACTATTATAACCCATAAATAGTATTTCCATTTGGGTGGATCTAACATGAGGAGCAACTTCCTTTGGCATCACTGAAAATCAAACCAAAGTTAAAAACACAAGGCCTCATTACAGTTATAAGGTACAAGCTTCCCCTTCATTTTGAAATATTAAAAAATCCTTGTATTTTCAAGAATACTTCGTAAGTGGATGATTTCATACTTCCAAATTACTCTTACTACCAAGTTACAACGAGCAGATTATAAAGTGGTGTCAACAACACAACAAATCTAAAAAAGTCAATGGAAAGCCTGTGAAGGAGAGGTGTGAGGTTGTTTAATGCAACTTACGGCACATTGTACAATCAGTTATTTTGAGCAATGAAGTAAATAACTGCCTGGAGTTGAAGCATGGTGGAAATTAATTTTCAACGGGATTAGAAGGAAAATGTCTTTCCTTGGCAAACAGATGATTTCAACTATTTACTTCCAGTACAAAAGTGTTTAGTGTTTGTGAAATAGCAACATAGTCAAAACACTTCTGAAATCATGTTTTTTTTTTTTTTTTTTTTTTTTTTTTAGACAGAGTCTCACTTAGCTGCCCGGGCTAGAGTGAGTGCCGTGGCATCAGCCTAGCTCACAGCAACCTCAAACTCCTGGGCTCAAGCAATCCTTCTGCCTCAGCCTCCCAAGTAGCTGGGACTGTAGGCATGTGCCACCATGCCCAGCTAATTTTTTCTATATATTTTTAGTTGGCCAATTAATTTCTATTTATAGTAGAGACGGGGTCTCACTCTTGCTCAGGCTGGTCTTGAACTCCTGACCTTGAGCTATCTACCCGCCTCGGCCTCCCAGAGTGCTAGGATTACAGGCGTAAGCCACCGCGCCCGGCCTGAAATCATGTTTTTAATGGACAATCTGAACGTCTGCAAACATTCATGGGTTGAATGTGAATGACACTATTTTAATGCCATGCAATATTTGATTTAGAAAGTTCACAACTAAAGAATGTGGACAGTTTCTTGGGTTTTAATTGGCTTCCTTTGTGTTTTAGTGATCAAAATCAGCCCTGTTTTTAATTTGTATAAATTTAGAAGGTACAAGTACAATGTTGATACATGGATATATTGCTTAGTGGTGAAGTCTGGGCTTTTAGTATAGCCATCACCCAACTAGTACATTGTATCTATTAAGTAATTTCTCATCCCTCACCCCCCTCCCACCCTCTCACCCTTCTGAGTCTCCAGTGTCTATCTTTCCACACTCTATGTCCACGTGTACACATTATTTAGCTCTCACTTCCTGGCTTTATTCTCATCTAAAACCATTCTTCACAGATGAAACACAACATGAATAGACTCTTGCTTGATGTATCCCCCTGGACATAGCAGGCCCTTATTTGTGTAGAATCAATATGGAAGTTCTAACATTCAGAATGGTGAAAGGTGGCAAAACAATTCTATTAAAAAGCTTGTTAGGCTCCCAAATACTAGAAATTTCCTTCTGATGGGCAATTCAAGTGGCATATGGACTTCTAATAGTTCTGTGAAATCAAAATACACGTGATCACCACTGACGGAATACTGGAATCTCTTGGTAACCCGCCTGGAGTAAATACATTGGCTCCTCCAGACAGATAAGGTGTTAGTAACTCTGACCTTCATTACAGCAAGACACTGGCCCCTGGTGGTGGCGAAGCAGACAAAATCACCATTCTGAGAACCAGGCACACTGCTCTCTATCGTCTGTCCCCCTTACTACTCACTCCCCAAAGACTTCACTATTGGGGGAAGAACATTAATTTTTATTTTAATTGTGGGAAGTATCTCTTATCTAAATAGATAACATATACACAGACTTTTTAACATTAAGCCAAACTTTTCCGGAATGCATTTATTCCTTGTATCACAAAGAAATTCCTAAGCTATAACTTTTTCAAATCCTGCAGAAATCAGCACAGTGCTAGACACATTGTAAAGATCCCAATAAATACATTAAAATTTAAAACTTAAAAATTCAAGGATAATCTAGCAAAATATCAAATCTTTGACACACTGGTTGAAATTTCCCTATTAGAAAATTAATAGTTTTGAACTGGGTAACTTATGTTAAGCTGTTCATAAATGCACATCCTTTCATGATACTTACATTTAAATTCTGGCTGTTTTAAATAAAAACCTAGTGCCTAGAAAAAATTTTTACTTAAAGAGATTTCTCTGAAAGGCCATAACATGTTAGATTTCTGTATTTAACTTCCTTTACATGATTTTATTCCTATATTATGAATAATGTAAAAAGTCACCAAGTATAGCCACCCATATTGCAGATAGTTTATATTATATCATGCAAGTTTTAAATCTGGTTATGTGGCACTACCTCTAGAAACCACCCAGCATTTCCCTTTTATGGAAAAAACAAAGCATCTAATTTTGTGAGGATTTTGCTCGTCTTTCAACAGGCTCTTTCTTAAACAACCAGAATTTGCTTCTGACCAGCTAAACTGTCCACAAAAACTTTTTAACAAAATACTCTCCCTAGTGAATTCATCTGGCATGGATTTTAACTTTCACATATCCTGTGAAGATAACACTAAACAGCAACTTAATTTTTAGATACTTGTAACTTCAGTTTTTCAAAAAAAAAAAAAAAAACCTAGAAATAGTAATTGATATAAAAATAAAATGTCAATGCCAGGAAGGCACAAGTTGCTACATGAAGGTGAATTGCACTATCACATTTCAGATCCAAGCATCAGTCACCTTTGGGGTTGCCACATACGATGAGATTTATAATCTGGATACTCCTGGGTGGTAGTTTCAAAAGACACTACTAATATGCAGAAAGCTTGCCAGCTATCTAATGCTGGCAACTACTGTTCAACGGTCAGTTAAATTTGTGATAATGGTTGGAAATGGGTGAGATTATAAAATTGCAGATGTTTTTAGAAAAACTTGTGAATGAAAATGAATCCAAGTGTTTCATGTGAAGATGGTGAGCCACTTCTATCATGCATTCCTCTCTCAAAGCAGAAAATTTTGAAGATTAAAAAATAATTAAAATGTTCCGTCTAAAAAAAAAAAACAAAAATCACTTTCAAATTCTGAGCTGGATTCATTTCAATTATAAATCTCAGAGACTGACTGTAAAGGATCTCTAAGCAAAAGCATCTTAACAATTTGCTCTCCTATTCGAATCTATGCAAAATCTAACTGATATTTTTCAGCACAAAAGCCAAAACAATCTCATAGCTTGTATGTGTGTGTGTAGGGGGGGAGGTTGATCTAAAGATTCTATTCTTACTGTGTGTGTGCATAATATATACATATATGCACACTCAGAAAGCTGTGGAATCTACCATAAATCTGAAAAATGTCTAGCATGGATCAATTACAAAAGAATGTTAAAGTTCATACAAGTTTCATTAGTGAAGCTGATAAACCATCATGACTACATTATGTGTATTTTACTGCATTTATTTTGCTTTTATCACCAATTTCTTGTGGAGATGAACATCTTTCTTAGTTAAATGTCTGTTCTCTATGCTGAATGTCAAGGGCAGAGGTTCTTTTTATTGGCCTTATTTAGCACTGTGCACAGTAAATTCAAGTATATTTTGGAATAATAAACCATGGATATAAACTAATCAGACTTTCTAGGTCTTAACTGATACCTTAAATCCTACAGCAGGAGAGTAAATCTACGAAAGGAGATCATAAGATACACCAAATGACTCACTGTTGGGTGTTGTTCAGAAACCAGGCTGTTGAATTTCAAGGACTTGGGGGACTGGCTTTACCTTTCAGAGAGAAACTGGTTGTCCCAGTGACTAAATGCCTTAATGCAAAATTTCACTAAAGCTTCAAGTTCCTCATTGGGCTCTGTTTGGGGATTTTATTAACTCACAGAAAATAACGAAGTTTATAATGTGATACAGGGAATAGCCCAGAAAGCACTTCCTTAATATTGCCTATAACTCCATTTTAAGCAAGAGTTGAAATTACGATAATAGAGAAGACAGAGGAGATCAGTCTTTGGTGGTGTTAATATAGAGACAAGTATACTAAAATCTTGTTCTCTAACAAGTCAATTAAGAAAAAAGTAAAGGCACTTAAGATTTCATTCTTGTGAAGGAAAGAAAACATCAGGTTACAGAAGAAGGATTGTAAGTGTGGGACATCAGGCTCACACCTGTTTACGTATGGACATTAGCCACAGTAAATGTGGTTGCTAGCTACAACTGAGAAAGGAGAAGTACTAGACTTTAGAATAGATCACTGTAGAACATAATATGAGAATAATTTGGTCAGAATCTGTTTAAATTTGCTTCAGTTTTGAAACTAGTTAAAATGTTCTATTTTCAGCTGATTTTTTAAACTAATTTGTTTTCTAATAAGAAGAGATGAATGGAAGGGTGAGTTAAAAATACAGTGGAGAATATTTTAATTCATCATTTTAATAATGTCTACACTACAGCATCAGTAATATCAGAATGCTGCTTTAAATATAGCAAAATTCCAAACCTAAAATTTTCATTTTTTTCTTGAACAAATTTTCATATATCTTTGTTCTAACACAAATTTCTGATATGCTACATACTAAAAATGATCCACTCTTGACAGGTATTAAACATTTTATTTAAAGAGTTTAAAATAAAAAAAATACACAAATACAGATTACATTATGATGGCCAAGGGATATTCCACATGACAAAAAACAAATTTATAAAGTAAACGTACCGGTACTGAACAAGCATAATATTTGATATCCAACCCAGGCTGCATATGCACAAAATGATCTGACCATATGGTTATGCAAAGTAAATTTTTCTTAGAACACCAAAATTCCAACCATTCTCACTATCCACTGCCTATTCCCCTGGTGCATATTTTGAGAGAACTTCTATATAATATAAAAACAACTGGCAATGGGCACTTAAGGACCACAAAAAACAGAACATAATTAAAAACATATTTATAATGCATTTCTGTATAAAATATACACAGTAAATCTTATTAGTTAAAAAAAAGATTAAAAAACAAAAGACTACCCTGAATAATGGTTAAAACCTCACCATAGAAAAATGTTCATCATTTTGTACATTACTGGTAGAAAGCATTGACAGGTTTTTGGGGGGTAGGTAGGGAAGGTACCTAATTTAAAGAAGTCATTCATTTAAAATTTGTTTAAAGTTGTGAGTAATAAATCACTGCTTACCCCCCTTCTCAAAATATTTTATTATGAATACTCTTTCTAATATTTAACTGTAAGACAAAAGAAAAGAATAACCTGAAGAAAGTGTTTCTCAAAATGAGGCCCAAAGACGCAACAGAATGCCCAGGTGGGCCCAGTAATGTGCATTTTAAACAAACTTCCATGTTCTAAAGTTTGAGAACTAATGCCCTACGGGAAACAGCACCACTTAAAAGATCATAAACATATTTCTGACATAAGATGCCAGAATCCTCTATAAGCTTATGATTTCAAATGAATACTGCTTTTTGTTTTAAAACAAGTTTCGGGTATTAAGAGAAACATACATGTATCTCTTAAACAAACGTGAATTTATATAAACATTTTCCTTTGAGGTTTTCATTGCTTTCAGACAAGTTATTTGAAGGAAAAAGAGTACTTGACCACAAACTTTAGAGAAACTACATTTCTAATGAAATGCAGCATCCAAAAAGGAAGGAAAAAAAAAAAATTAAATGCTTACACACTTTAAATCATTCTAAATTTAAGACTAGATAACATCCCTAAAATTAAATTTTACTAAGACTGAACAATTTTAAGTAATTTATATGATCATGGCTATATTTTATGTCCCTTTTCATACAAAAAGATATTTAAAATAAACATAAGGATGCTAGATATAGCATCCCTTTAAATAATAAATTGCTAAACACTAACATTAATAAAAAATAATCTGAACAACTCTGCCCCTGAAATGTATTCTATGTATTGCATGTCTTACCTACTTAAAAACTCTCTTACGGAGCTGGGACTGTGATGTCTGTGAGTATGCATGTGTGTTCTGAACATTCATTCATGTTTACTTTATTAAAGACTCCATAAACAGGGTCTATAAGTACAAATAACATGGTTATGGGGAAGAAATGGGCATAGTTAATACACTCTACTTAGAAAATAAATTATTTTCCTGTATACTAAATTATAAGGAAAAATATTATACATTCTTCATCCATCGCATATATGGAATGCTTTTACAAGTTTGGTAACAAGTGAGTGCCTCATTATTTAAATCAAATCACAAAAAGCCACTCTGGGATTCACTCTCCAATAAGAAATAAAAATATTATTATTGTACTTTTCTGTAAAGTTCTATTTTTTCCTTTCTTGAGTAATTTTCCATTCAACTGCATCCTGGGTCTTTTGCACTATAATATTAACATTCTAGTTAAAGTTTCCGGTAAAGGGATAACGTTAGAAGCTACACCTTAATATACTAAAAAAAATTACTTGTGCCAGTTTTTCAAAAATAATGATTTGGAATCTGATTCTTAATAAAATGTATCTGCTTTTTAACTCAAGAAGACTCTGTATTCCCCAATTCTAAGCAAACATCTTTTATTACCAACTTAATAACTGTTGCCTTATCAATAATTTATTTACCCAAGGCAATAAATTTTATAGTTGAATTTTTAAACATAAAATTCTCCAAAACTAATAGATAATATAAAAAATTGCTGTATTTTGAATTAATCTTTTATTCTAAAGTTAAACTCTCAAATGACTTAATGCAGAATGATAAAATTTATGGGAGATTTATGATGTAATCCCACTATGTGCCTTAATGCAACAGATACTTTCTTTTAAAAGCAATGGTATTTTCTTTAAACAAAAAGGATAATTTTTTTTTTTTTTTTTTGAGACAGAGTCTCTGTTGCCTGGGCTAGAGTGCCGTGGCGTCAGCCAAGCTCACAGCAACCTCAAACTCCTGGGCTCAAGCAATCCTTCTGCCTCAGCCTCCCGAGTAGCTGGGACTACAGGCATGCGCCACCATGCCCGGCTAATTTTTTACATATATTTTTAGTTGTCCAATTAATTTCTTT
>CAUYRT010032660.1:0-78734 GCA_963574885.1 Lepilemur ruficaudatus | reverse complement strand
CCCAAAATCTTTCAAAATGAAGAAGGTTACACAACTAATTTTGCCAATTATATTCTGCGTATTATGACAATCCTGCCTAAATTGCTTTCTAAAATATATATATATATATATATGTTAATCCCTACGGTGCACAAAGATTCAAGGCCGAGGATGTTCTTGACAGTATGGGTCAAAAAAAGTGAAAAACAGAAAAAGAAAAAGAAGAAAGAAGAAAAAAAGAAAAGAAAGAAAAAAGTGAAAAACAGAAAACCACCTAAATGCCTAACAACAGGGGCTTGCTTAAATAAATTATGATATATCCACATGATGGGACAGCAGGCAGCCATGGAAACTCATGTTTTACAGAAAACTTTAAAAATGCTGAATGACCTGTGAGCAGGTTTGTCTTCATGATCTATTACTAAGTGAAAACAAGCAGGTTATAAATTGTTACAGGCAACAAAGTCCCTGTATCAGTCGGTTAGAAGCATGGAAACCACTCTAGGCATTTCAAGCAGAAAGGGATTCAGTATAGGGAACTGGGCGTTTACGAAGCTGTGGACGGACTGGCTCAGGTTCATGGCCAGATTTTAGGGAGTCAGGAAGTTGCTGAAACTACAGGATACCTGAGCCTCCAGAAAATGCCTAGAATCTTCTCCAAAACCTCCTATCTGCTGAAGCCCACTCATCTGCCCACAGCTGCCAGGGAGACAATAATATGATTTATGCTTCTCTTCTACCTGCCAAATCCTAAGGCAGGGCCTCTCATTGGCTGGTAGAGATTCTGAGAACTATGATTTCCTGGCTTCCAGCATCTACTGGGCAGGAGAACACAGACTAGGAGAGGGAAATGATATTGAGTTGCCAGCAGACAATGCCACACACTTCTACAAATATTTCTTTACAAAGATAATGTGCTTGGAGAAAAGACCAAAAGCATAAATGCTATGGTAAACCAAATAACGCCTCCCCAAATACATCCACACCCTAGTGCCCGGAATTCGTGAAAATGTCATGTTACATGGCAAAGGGACTTTGCAGATGTGATTACGGTTATGGACCTTAAAATAGGGAGAATTGCTCAGCTTATCCAGTTGGGCCCAATCTAATCACATGACCCCAAAGGCAGAGAACATTCTCTCTGACTTCTGCTTCTACTATATCTCCTCTGTGTTGTTCTGTTGCCACATCTTGCCTCTGCTTCCAGCACAGTTTGGAAAGGGCCCCTGCAAGCCTGAGGGTCTTTGGTTCTGGGAAGGGAAGGGCAGGGGGCTGTTGATCTCCCTAAACAGCGAACACCAGGTGGTCTCTGTCCAAAGGAGAAGGCTTTTCTGAGGAAATTGCATTGTTTTTCCAAAGAGCAGTCATCTTGCCCTCTTGGCTCAGTCTCATCCAGCACATCTGGGACGTGTTTACTAGAAACTCCCCCCGGAGGCCTGGGCCTGGTACAGAAATCGAGAAGCCTGGAAATGAGTAAGACTCATGCCAGGGCCCTTAACAGGATCTGCCAGTGGCACCTACTTTTCCACAGGAAGCCACATCAGTCAAGAACCCACCATGATTTTGCAAGATGGTTCCAGGGCAAGCCCTCCTGGGTGGTGACTGGTAGAGGCTGGCTCAAATGCCCTAAGGGTTCCCCATTTTGCTGCCCACCAGCCTCATTCTGGAAGCCCAGCCCTTGTTCTGTGTGCAGGTCCAGTCTCCAGGGCCGTCCTGCCTCTTTCTACCCAAGTCCCCGTCTTCAGTGCCTACCCAAGGTCCTGACTCCCCCAAGGCTGGGCCTGCCTGCTCTTGCCTTTCTTGCCAGAAGCCAGCTTTCCACCCTGAGCCGCTGATTGATGGCAGGAGCCCCTTCCTGCTGACCAAGCTCCCCACTATATTCCTAGTCCCCCATGTCTGCGAAATGGGGTAGGCTCCAGCTGCCCCCACTGGGATGCACCAAAAGTAGCAGGAAAAGACCCAGTCCCTTAATGCTCACAGCGTCATCAGCATCCAGGGGTCACTGAATTCAGTGCCCTGCCACATTGGGTGTGAAGCTCAGGCTACCCCAACACCCGTCTGTGCTCTGGATCTTCTCTCATGAGAAGAGTGGGGATGCACCTACACCCAATTAAGTGACATAAACGTGGCTGCAGAACCACCTAGCTGCCTCTGAAACGACTACATTAATTAAGGGCCAAAGGGGATTCATGGGCCTGGAAGGTGCTAAGGTTCTGGGTCAAGGGCTGTCTCCATCTGTGCTCCTGGAGCTGACAGTTGTGGGAAAGACAGAGAGGCCAGCTCAGGGAAGACACCTGAAGGGCCCTCTCACCTCCTTCTGGCTACCTGGCCTCAGCTCATCACCTATGGAGTGCCCTCTGCCACCTCAATCCCCTTCCCATAATGGAAGGTCCCCTCTCTCTCTGCCCCCAACCTCTCCTCTCTCCGACAAGCCCTGGGTACAGCATTATCCACCCAAGGGTGAGGATGAAGTCAGCCAGGGTCCCAAGAAAGGGTCATGGGCAGAGGAAATGGAAGGAAGGTGGGGTGATGCCAATATGTTTAGGACCCTGGAGAAGATGGGGTGGGGCATGGTCATTGCTTTCAGAAGCTGCTGCATGCTGCAAATGTCGAGAAGCAGCCAGGCTGGACATCTTCCTTGATTACCCACCAGCTTCAGGGGACTCCTTTAGCCTGCCTTCCCCGCCCCAGCACAGAAGTATCCACCCGTACCTGTGTCAAGTTCATCAGCCTGGGAGAGGCCCAGGCTTCCAGACTCTGCTTCCCTCAAAAGACTGGGGGCCAAGAAAGTCCTGAAGGTGACAGAAAGGCAGGGCCTCTTCAGGGAACAAGCAGAAGAGCCCCCGATTTTTTTCCAAGGACCCCCAAACTTTGCTCTTCAATCCTCCCCAGCCTTCCTCCCTTCCCTGGCCCTCAGGAGAGGCTCTTGCAGATCCTGTTTCCCTTGGTGATAGGAGGCTGAGAGCCACATCCTGAGCCTCAGCTGTCCCTGCAGCCATGTCCCCACCTCACACCTCCAGCTCTGTCTTGGTGCCTCTACTTCCAAGGGAGGAAAGATCAGCAAAAGGCGAAGTTCTCAGCTAAGGAAGGGAGTATTGATTAGCATTGGATCAATAAATGAATACATCAAGACTAAATATGGTTCCTTCCAGAGGTATAAAAAAGCCAAATACTGGGAAAGTCAACACAATCCACTATATTAATACGTAAAATAAAGAGATTTTCCCAACATGTTCAATGGGAAGACTCTAGTCAACGTCAGCTCTCCCCTTAAACTGTTACCATTAGCATTTAACATTGTTCAGGGATTATTTGACAATGCAGTTGGATGAAACAATAAACTAAGAGGTATAGGCCGGGCACAGTGGCTCACACCTGTAGTCCTAGCACTGTGGGAGGCCAAGGTAGGAGGATCACTTGGGGTCAGGAGGTCGAGACCAGCCTGAGAAAGAGTAAGACCCCATCTCTACTAAAAATAGACAAAAATAGCTGGGCGTGGTGTTGCATACCTGTAGTCTTAGTCATTCAGGTGGCTGAGGCAGAAGGATCGCTTGAGCCCAGGAGTTTGAGGTTGCTGTGACCTAGGCTGACACCACTGCACTCTATCCCAGGCAAGACTCTGTCTCAAAAAAAAAAAAAAAAAAAGAGTTATAAATATTGTGTGAAAAAAGCATAATTATTATGATTGGATGATATTATTCTATACTTGGATATTCTAACAGAAGCAGCTAAAGTACTTTTAGTAATAATCAGAGGATTTAGCAAAATGGCTAGTTTCAAAACAAGATTTCCTAAACATAAGAAATAACTAATTAAAGAACACGGAAAAAAGGTCCCATTTGTGAAGGCAATAAAAGCATAACATAAAACACATAGAAAAAACGTGCAGGTGTGTGCAGAAATAGCATAAAACTCAAACGAGGAGCTGAAACACAGAGTTGCGTAAATGGAGAGAGACTTGCTCTTGGATGAAAAGTCAGTAGCATCATAAGCATTGTCAGGGTCACCACAATTAAACTATAAATTCAGTATATTTCCGTACAAAATATTCAGGTGGTATTTTGGGATCACTTGACAAATGATTACAAATTCGTCTGGAAAAATAAATATAAAAGAATAGTCAGAAAATTCCTGGAGGGAAAAAAGTAAACTAGCAAGGAAGGAGTAGCCCTACAAAGCATTTTTTTAAACTATTATACAGCTACAATCAATAAAATAGCATGGGGCTGGTGTCTGCAGACAGATTAGTTGTAAAGAATAAAGAAATTTTAAATAGACCCAAATAAACATGAGACTTCAATTCAATAAATTGAGGCACTAGTTGGACATTTGGATCAAAAATTAATAAATTTAGATTCCCTACCTCACTGCTAACCCTGAAATAAATTTCAACAGGATCAAATATTTAAAGAAAGAAAAACATTTAAAAAAATAATAAAGCCAGAAAGCCAGAAGAAAATATGTGTAAACGTTTTTATGAACCTGGAATAGCAACTGTCCTAGTCACAGAGCGAAACGGAAGTTGTAACAAAGATTACTGAATATACCTACGTAGACATTAAAGGAAAAACTCTGTAAACAAAATCAAAGGACAAAATAAGAGAAAAATACCTGCAAGATGTTTGACAGAGAACTAACTTCCTAATTTAAAAAGGACATATTTCAAAAAACAATAAGGAAAAAAATGAAACAATGTAATAGAAAAATATAGGCAAAAAATATAAAATAAATTATAAAAATTAAAAAATTTATTTTAATTTTATTAAAATAATATAATAATATAATAAATTTATTTTATTAAATAAAATAAATTTATTTTAAAAAATAAAAATATATTTATTAAAATAAAATATAAAAATTAAAATGATATAATCTTTCCCTTATCATATTGGCAAAGATGAAGAAAATTAATAACACACAGTGCTGTGGAAGATGTAGCTACACAGGCAGTCTCATACAGAGCTAATGGAATGAAAATTAGTATATTCTGGAAGCAATTAGGCATTATATATTAAATTTTAAATGTTTATAGTCTTTGATTTAGCAGTTTAACTCCTAGGATTTTATCCAGCAAAAGTATTCATGCAAGTGCCCAAAGATACACGTACAGAGATGTTCATTGCAGCGTCGTTTGTAATTTTTTAAAAAAACGGAAACAAACCATAGCTTCGTGTATAGGGAACTGGTAAATTATAGTACATCCATAGAGTAAAATACTATGCTGCTATTAAAAAAAAATAAGGAAGCTTTCTATATATACTATTACGAAAATATGTCTAAGATAAACGATAAAACAAATTGAAAAACTTACATATACTATAACTCACATTTGTAAAATGAAATTTAAAATAACGTGTTTTAATCATGCCTTGGCCCATCCTCCTTGGAGGTCCCTAAGGAAGCTTAATACATAAGGACAGTGGGAAAGGCAGGCAGAGTATCACTTTGCTGCTAGCTGGGGCCCTGGCCTCAAACCCCGACCTCCGGTGAGCGGGACCAAGTCCCCTCGACACACATAGCAGAGGGCCCAGCGGTTCCCAGGGCCTGTCCCTCTACATCTACACCCATCGCTCCCCAGCCCAGATCCTCCACCCAGTCCCACAAGTGCGCACAGAGGAAGCTGCTTTGCCCAGAAGACCTCCAGCCTCTAGTGGCTGTGGCATCTCTCCTTGCAGGGTGTGAAGGCCGAGGGAGACGAGGCCAGGGAAGGGACTGACCCACCCTCTGGGGTCAGAGGTCCTGAAGCCTCCCGGATGCAGAGGGTGGACCAGAGCCAGGAATTGCAACAGCTGGCGATGGGGTTTGTGGGCGAGTGGGCAGCGGCCTGCTGTGGTAAGGAGGGGAAGGATTTGTGGGAAACCTGGTTGGCAGAAATAGCCAGGATGGTGTGCACCAGCTGCCTCTGGGGAGGGGACGCTTGCCCTCAGCCAACTCCCCCGGGGTCCATCCCAGGGCACTGCTGGCCACCTGTCTACTCTACAAGCCTTGAGTCACTTCCTGTGTTTTTGTTTTCCCCCAGGTAGGCCCCTGACTCACAGCCTACTTTCCTTCCCGTCCCTCTGTGACTCAGGGGCAAGGACGAGACCCACCTGAGGGTCAGAAGAAAGGTTAGGGCACCCTGGCTTGAGGGGAGTGCCCCCTCACCTCTGCACCTCCCACTCCTGGGTCTCCCCACCCCTGACCCTGATTGGCCCCAGCGCTAGGGGAAGCCCAGGTCAGAGGTTACCTGGTCAGCGCCCAGCGTCCAACCCAGCCCACACAGGGGCTCCCGGTGAGTCCCTCCCAGCTCCCTCCCCTGTGAGAAGGGCTGGAGTGCCTGGGCCTGCTGTCTCCAGTGTCACAGATTCAGCCTTCTCTCCTCAGCCCGGAACCCCAACCCTGCTGTCACCCCCTTGCATTCCCGCAGACTCCCTCAAGAGTTAACCCACGTCTCATTCCCTCAGCAAAAGTTTTCTAATTGAATCTGAGTCGAGCCAAAGCTCCAGAGTAGGCGTCGCAGGCCCAGCTGCTTGAGAAACACAGAAATCGAGTCCCAGAGGGGACACTTTCTCTACCAGCCAGCGTGACAGACACCGTTGGTTGTCTACTCCACCTGTTTCCTCACCACTTTCACTCTTTAACACCCACCCCTTCTCCACACAGCGGCAAGCCTCAGCAACCAGTCAGTGGGGCTTAATCTCCCTACCAAGAATTAGCAGAGCAATGAGCGTGTGGCCCACCGTGGCTGATGAGAACCAAGGATAAGTTTGCTGGGGACATTTCAGGAAAGTTTTCTTGATCTTAAAAACAGACCCACAGGCTGGGCGCAGTGGCTCACGTCTGTAATCCTAGCACTCTAGGAGGCCGAGGCAGGAAGATCACTTGAGGCCAGGAGTTCAAGACCGGCCTGAGCAAGAGTAAGACCCTGTCTCCACAAAATACAGAAAAATTAGCCGGGCATGGTGGCGTGCACTTATAGTCCCAGCTACTTGGGAAGCTGAGGCAGGAGGATCGTTTGAGCCCAGGAGTTTGAGGTTGCAGTGAGCTATGATGATGCCACTGCACCCCAGCCCAGGTGACAGAGACCCTTTCTCAAAAAACAAAACAAACCAAAACAGACCCTCAGAGATGGCCTTTCTTCAACCTCGAGGCATATTATGTCTGGATGTGATGTCTAGAGCTTCAGCAGCCATCTTACAACCATGAGGTGAGCAACAGTACCTGAGAAGCAAATCAACAAACACCCTGAGGATAGCAGAACAGGAAAACAAACAGAACCTGAGTCTGTGATAATGTGATAAATCTACTCAATTACCTTCCCTGGAGCCACTGTATCTCAGGACTTTCCTTATGAAACAAAAACTTCCTGTATTGCCTAAAGCATTTTGAATATGGGTTTCTGTGACTTGCAGTCAAAAGGTACTGATGATATAGCTGAATCACTAGGAAGTCTGGCTGAAGAAACCAAATGGGTGGTTGTCAGCAAGGAGGGTGCGTGGCGTGAGAAGGAAGGAGATCACATTTCCAAACCTCTGGCTGGTGTTTAGCCTCATGACATGAGAACCAGCCAGGAGGGTGCTGAGAGAAGCAGGAGGAATGTGGACTATGTGTGGATAAAGATGTGGATAAAGAAACAAGCAGTGGGGTAAGGGGACCTCCCGGAACCAGCAGCTCAGACGTGGAGAGGGAGAGGCACAAAGATGTTCATTGCAGCATTGTTTATAATGGTTTATGATTTAAAAAAAAAAAAAGAAAGAAAGAAGTGGTAGCAACAGAGAGGTTCATTTACAGAAAATTGATTAAATAAATTATAGTATATTCATAGAGTGGGAACAGGGTATCAGCAGAGCCCCAAAAGAGGAGACACCAGCCAAGAAGGGGCCCTGGGTCGTGTGGTCCTCCCTCTGTGGGCCTGCACTGGGAACCAGTTCTTCGCACCAGCTGGGAGGGAATGACCATGGGTTGGCCGAGCTTCTGGCTCAGTTGCTATTGAATATTTCCTTACATTCTGCATTCCATCCCCGGATTCCCCAGCACAGCTCAGCCTCCCCAGCACTGCTGCTGCTCCCTTCTCAAGAGCAGGGACCCTCTGTTCTATGCCTCAGAGCTACCTGGGACCGCAGAATGGTTGTGGCCTAATTACACAGGGCCCAGGAGGAAGGGAGCTTCTGCCAAAGGCAAGGGAGGAGGAAGATTGTCCAGAAAAAAGAAGCAGGAAAGTCGAAGGGTCAAGGTCATTGCCATGGAAACAGAAGAGGCACAGAGATGGGCAGAAAAGGAAACAGACTCTAGAGGGAGGACGATGGAGCTGGGGTGGGGACAGGAGCAACAGAGAGGAGATTCAGTTCCTACAGCACCGTGGGGTGGGGCAGGCACCCAGCTACAACCCACACTAACCCATCTCACCTCCCGACCCAGTGCCAGCACACAGAGGTGTGCAGAAACCTGAAATGAAGATTTCACAAAACTATGCCTCCCGCTGGGTGCGGTGGCTCACAACTGTAATCCCAGCACTTTGGGAGGCCCAGGTGGGAAGATCACTTGAAGCCAGGAATTAGAGACCAGCCTGGGCAACATAGAGAGACCCCCTCTTTAAAAAAATATTTTCTTTTTTTTTTTGTAGAGACGGGGTCTTACTCTTGCTCAGGTGGTCTCAAACTCCTGGTCTCAAGCAATCCTCTTGCCTCAGCCTCCCAAAGTGCTAGGATTACAGACGTGAGCCACCATGACTGACCTAAAGAATTTTTTTAATTAGCTGGGTGTGGTGGCACATGCCTGTAGTTTTAGCCACACAGGAGACTGAGGTGGGAGGATCACTTGAGCCCAGGAGTTCAAAGTTACAGTGAGCTATGATGACGCCACTGCACTCCAGCCTGGGCAACACAGCCAGACCCCATCTCAAAAAAAAAAATTTATGCTTCCCCCTACAACATGTAAGGCACTCTGTTTTCTATTCTTTTTTTAATGTAAACATTTCATTTAATGTACACATTATAAAATATGCAATAAAAATAAGAATGGCATAAAGTGGTTTTAAGATGGAAAGTAAAAATCCTCCTTTCCACCCTCCAATCTTTCTGTGACATAACTCTAAAGTTTCTTTTAAATATTGACATTTAATAATTCCTAGTCTATTCTATTCTACTTTACGCTTTTAAAATGCTGGTCACAACTTACTGAATTAATTTCCTGCCCAACTAACAGGTTTTACCTGCAGCTTAAAAACTCTACCTATTTCAGTGACACTCAAGGCGTGATCCACTGATCAGGCCCGTCCACAGCCCATGTAGGACCAGCCTGGGACAACATCCATGTAGAGACCAAGCACAGGCACCTAGCATCTTTAATAGCAATTTGACACAGTGATATTATGTCTCTTGAATTCAACAATATAAAATTGCAGCTTGAACTTTGTATGTCTTATTTTTCTAATAATTCCTTTGCATTATATTTTGTAATATTATTGGTCTACGACAGATTGAAATTAAAAAAAAAAAAAAACTGGTCCTTCCCCTAGGTAGTCTGAGAAGCACTGCTTTAGAAGCTACAGGCTCTGCCCAGAAGCTCACAGTCTAAGATGGAAAACTCTAGTCTTTCCACACTGGAAAGTGGCCTACAGGCCCTCCTTCCTCCATGTCTACACACAAATGCCCCTTTCTCCGCTGATCAGAATCCTCTAAGGTGCAGTTCACCGGGCTGCTCCCTGGAATGGCATTCAACCCAGAAACTCGGATATCAGCCCTGTAGTGTGCCTGCCGTGGGTGCGGCCATCTGGCAGCGCCAAGGAGCAATAGGCCATCTGAGATGGAAAAGGGGCAGTCAAAGAAGGCTTCCCAGGCTGGGTGAGGTGGCTCACGCCTGTAATCCTAGCACTCCGGGAGGCCGAGGCGGGAGGATCATTTGAGCTCCGGAGTTTGAGATCAGCCCGAGCAAGAGCGAGACCCTATGTCTACCAAAAAGAAAAGAAAAGAAAAAAACCCAGCCAGGCATTGCGGTGTGCACCTGTGGTCCCAGCTACCCAGGAGGCTGAGGCAGGAGGATCACTTGAGCCCAGGAGTTGGAGGTTGCAGTGAGCTATGATGACACCCCTACACCCTACCCAGGGCGGCAGAGTGAGACTCTATCTCAACAAAAGCAAACAAGGAAACAGAGCATGCTCCTCACAACCTCCCACCCCTATTCTGAAAAAAAAAAAGGAAGAAGAAGAAGAGGAGGAGGAGGAGGAGGAGGGGAAAGGGGACGGGGAGGAGGAAGAGGAGGAAAAGGAAAAGAGAAGGAGGAAGAGGAGGAGGAAGAGAAGAGGAAGAAGAAAAGAAAAGAGAAGAAAGAGAGGAAGGAGAGGAAGAAGAAGACGAATTAAGAAGGAGGAGGAGGAGGAGGAGGAGAAAGAGGAGGAGGAAGAGGAGGAGGAAGAGAAGAAGTCTTCCCAGAGGAGGTGAGTTGCGGCCAGGGACCGATGCTGAGAAACGGAGCAGAGGGAGAGCAAGCTTCCCACACAGGACACTTGCCGTCTGCACAGACTCATGGGAAAGGACAAGCTGGGGCAGGGACGCAAGGCAGAACCGTGGGGCCTGGTCCCGGAGTGGGGCAAGGTGTGCAGGGTAGACACCTGGCAGGGAGGGCCACTGGGCACCACTCCCAAGGCTCTGCAGGCCGGGCACACTCCTGGCCTGCCTGAGCCTGGGCCAGGCCCTGCCCTGCCACCTGCCTGTTGACAACGATGTAAGAAGGGGAGGAACCCCGCCGAGCCAGGTGAGCCGCCTGGCCTTGGCAGTGGGGCTGCCAGCTTGCCTCCAGGAACTGGCAGTGAAGCTGGCAGGGGCAGGACAAAGCTCTGGGGAGTGGAACAATATGCTTTGTGTGCACTGGCCACCGTGGGCTTGGCTCTTGTAATTTTCCTAGAATGACTTGACACCCAGGGGTAGGGCTGGGGCTGCCTTTGCTGAGAAGTCCTGACCCTGCCCTCCACGCAGGGGACAGCCAGCCCCTATCCCAGCCCTTGCCTCTCCATCGTCAGCCGGACCCTCCACAGCCTGCCCCACCTTGGCTCAACTCACACCCACACCCTTCGCCCGTGCCTGGCATGCACACGCACACACGCATGCGCACACGAGCTGGGACTCCCCCGTGTCCAGTGGGCTTAGCAGTGAGGGGTTCTCCTTGTTCCAGGCAGCACCCAGAGGCCACGATGTGGGGGCTGGAGAGACACAGACAGAGAGAAAGAAAGACGAACCTGACGGGAGAGTCGGGGCCAGGGAGGAACAGAACAGGAGAAAGAAGAAAAGGACAGAGATGGGGGTGAGGGAGAGGACAACAGACACAGAGACAGAGGCAGTGAGAGGAAGGACCTCAGAACAGGAACAGGGCACTGCCCCGCGGGGCCCTGGGGCGCCAGTGGCGGGCAGCAGTGTGCTCTGCCATCAGCCCTGCAGGCCCCCAGCACCCTCTGTCACCCACACCAGGCTGCCACCAGGAAAGTTCCTAAACCCTCCCTGCCTCTTGTCACGGTCCCCTCCCTCGCCCCATGTCACGTTCAGGTAAAACATTCGGGGGTCACCCACCGCTTCAAGGGATGGAGAGACTCCTCCTTCTGCAATCCCGAGCTCCCAGGTGCAGCCTTCGAGGGCTGGGAACGAGGCCCTTGGCTGCCGCGTGGTGCTCCCCACAGCTACGCAGAAGGCCCGGTCCTCAGGCGTCTGCCACCCCTCAGACACTCACTTGAGGCCCCAGCGCACAGACTCCCAGGGATACCGTCTCGGCCCCTCCCCCATAGGAGCCCCCAGCATCCAGTCAACATAGCTCCATCTTCTCCCCGAAATGCATTGCCCTCCCTTTGGAGGAAAACACCCCTCCCCTGCTTTCCTGGCCCACCACGCCACCCCGGACTCCTGACTGTTCCCGTTGTCTGGACTGGTCTCTTTCCAAGGAGCTTAGTCTCCGCTGCATGCTCAGAGCTTCCCACCTCCTGCCTCCTTCTGATGCCCAGGGAAGCTACTCACTGGCCACGAAAGAGTCTGGTCATCTTCCTCCTTTGTGTCCTGCCTCTCAACCAGTCCCCTGTCCCGGACAACATAGTGTCCCCAGTCCGCCAACAACTTGGAGGTGGAAGCTTTGCAGGGGAGGCTTAAAGCCTAACTACTGTATGTTCTCACCTTGCCCTCAATAGGGGGCACAAGATTCCCCCCTTAGGAAAGCAACCACATCGTCTTTCTCCTAGAAAGCTAAAGCTGCTCAGGGCTTCAGTGCCAGGCTCTTCATTATGAATTTTTCCAACAGGCTTGGCATGAAAACCAGGCTACTGATTGGGGCCAGCCCTCCAAATTTCCTCTAACCCTGGCAGGGACGAGGGCTATCGTGCACAGTGGCCCTGACCAGGCCACCTGCAGCCCCGCACGTCCTCCTCCTGCCTTCTCATTCCCCAGCACGGCCAGGGAACGGCAGAAAGAGAGAGGGCCAGGGATGGGAATGGGGACGGAGACTCAAGGGAGGGAGGGCAGGGGACAGAGACAAAAGGAGACCAAGAAGGAAGGCGGGGAAGACAGGACCAGGAAAAAACAGAGACAGAGAGATAGAGACAGAGACAGAGAGAGAAAAGGGGGATGGAGAGAGGGGGAGAGAAAGAGAAAGAGAGAGGGAGAGAGACAGGAACAGAGAACTAAGAGTCATGGTAAGATAGAGACAGGAACCAAGAGCACAAGCATCGTGGCCCCTCCTGACCTCTGCAGTAGAAGTTAAGGCCTAGAGCCATCCCAGAGATCAAGGAGGAGGCTCGGCCTGGGGCTCCAGGATGACACTGTCTCCCAGGAATTAATCCCACATCCTGGACCCAGCCCCAGTGGCCCAGGACAGTAGCTGGGGCCGGTAAGCGCTGGGAAGTGCCCTGCCAGGGCCTGCAGGAGATGGGGACAAGAGACTGCAGGCCCTAACTGTGGTCCATCTCCACCAAGGACGTGCAAGAATGCAGCAGAAGAGACTAGGGTTAGACAATAGGGAGGACCTGGTGACAGCTAGAACCCTGGGACTCATTCCCCGCAAGGGCAGGGAGGTTGAGGGGCCTAGAGAGGGAGGAATCCGTGAGGAGGGAGCTGACGTCCTGGAAGGCTAGAAATGAAGCACAGGCAGCCAGTCTTCTCCCACCCCCCTCCACCCCCAGCTATGAGTCAGGGATTCCGCAGAATCTTGAATTCCTGTCTTCCTTTGGGCAATGATACTTGACACTCTCCTGGGTTTTTTCTCCTGCCACAGAAGTGAAATCTTTAACCATCCTCAAAGACTCCTTTCCCCGTGGCTCCCGGGCAGGCCCTTGCTTTCCTGTGAGTCATGGCAACTGCAAAGCCCCTTCCTGCCTCAGCCCAGGGCTGGCCTCCAACCGCTCTCCTACTCCTGGCTTTGCACATGCTGTTCCTTCTGCCTGGAACCCCCTTCCCGGAACCAGCTTCTTCTCATCCACCAGAAACCAGATGAGACGGCACCTGCCCCCTGAGAACTTGAGGGCCAGTTCTCAAGAGCCTGGCACGTAGCGGGCATCCCTGAGTGACTGAATGAATGAATCAGTGAATCAGTGAATGCAGAAGACAGTGTGAGGGGGAGATTTCTCAGCCTGACCCTCCAGGGGCCCACGATTAATCGGATGGTGGTGAGCAGCCTCCGCCTGGGGAGCCCCGAGAGCAGAGCTGTGGGAAAGCCTCGCCTGGGCCCGCAGCGGGGATCCCTCTGAGCCTCATGGCAGGGTGAGCCTTATTCTGTGGTCGGGGCCGGCCCACGCTGCCACAAAGGAGGGGCCCAGCAAACATTTCTAGGAGACATGGATGGAGGAAAGCAAAGGAAGGAAGAGGGGGAGGAGGGAGAGAAAGAAGGAATCCCATGGTCCTTTGGCTGTTCTTTGAGGGACGTGCTCTGGTCGAGGGCTCCCTGGTGACTACGACCTACTGGGCCTTTTCCTTCGCTGCCCTAGTGCCAGGCACAGGAGAGCACAGAGCGTGTGCTTGTGGCATAGTCTGAGAACAGAGTTGAGCTGGAGGACTCTGAGCATTGAGAAGTCAAGCCACAGGCAGGCCCCGGGCCCCAGCGACAAGGGTCCCTCGGTCTCCAGACCCACAGTGAGCACAACCAGAGTGGGGAGGGGAGGGAGACTGCCACCCACCAGGCAGAAGCAGCCCGGACAGTGTGGGACCCCCACCCCTGGGGCCCATGGAGGGCCAAGACTCTAGGGTGGCCTTGGAGTTGCGGGGGAGACCAGGTAGGGCTGAGGGGTGGAGCCCTGGTGGCATCTGAGCCGGGGGAGAAGGGAGAAGCTGGGGGCGGGGGATCCCTCCACCACCCAGCCAGGCGAGCAAAGCCCCCGCACTCCTCCAGCCCCGCGGGAGCATCTGGGAATGGGTCACGATCACTATCTCAGGAAGACAGCGAGTTTCTGTGAGTGAATCTCTTCCATCCTCAGAACAAAACCGAAGTCCCCAGCCCAGGAAGCAAAGCTGCCACTTCCTCTCTCCAAAGAGAACTGCTGGTACCCCTTCCCTCTTCAGGCCACGCTGAGGGGATAAGTCAGGATAGGAGACTCTCTCCGGAGCCTGGGCTCCATGTTCTGCTGTGGTGTCCCTGCCCCAGGACCAAATGGTGGGGGTGGGGTCTAGACCCTGAAGGAGGGAGCAAAAGGTCAGAGACTTCCTGGGTCTCTGTAGGGTAGGAGCTCAGTGCCAGGGAAGGCATAAGTGTCCAAGGGTGGCACTAGGGCTCAACAGGTCTGGCACCCACCCCATCCATCTATTCCTCAGTGGGCCATCTTTAGAGAAGTGATGCATTTATTTAAGCAACACGTATGTAGTGCACAGTAAAGCACAGGTACCTTATAAATATCAACTCATTGAATCCTCAGAGCAAACCTGGGAAGACAGCACCACCATCATCCCCAGTTACAGACAGGGAAACTGAGGCCCAATGGTTACCTGACTTGCCCAACATCACACAGCTGGAAAGTGGCTGAACCAGGATTCAAAGCCAGGCACAATGCCACTCCACTGAGCCCTGCTCTGCCGTGATTTCAAGGCCTGGCAGGGGCCAGGGAAAGTCAAAGGTTGGCAGACTGAGAGCAGGGATGAATCTCTCCTTCAGGATGAGTCCTGCCCTTTCAGGGAGCGGATCAGGGGCCTCTCCAGGCAAGGGCCAGGGCTGGAGAGAGAGTAGCCGATAGAACTACACCCGCTAGTTGGGGGCGGGGGAGCTGGCCTGGGCACAGGGGGTGTGCCTGCAAGGACAGGGGCCTGGGCCAATGGCAGGGCCCCCAGCCTGCCCCAGCCTGCCAGGGAAAAAGGAACCCCTCCAGGCTATTTCTATTACTTTGAGGAGAAAGCGAGGTGGGAAGAAAAGTTGGCCGGAAAGCAGACCGAACTTGCAACTTGGTTTAATAACCAAATCCCCGTTCTCCCTGTGGGCCAGGCTCCCTCCCGCTGTCCTCTCGAAAAATCCAGGCCAGGCCTGGGGCTGGGAACAGTGAAGCCTGTCCACACAGCCTCCAGCTCCCGACTAGAGCCCCAGAAGGGGGTTCATTTCCCCTAGAACCTGCAGTGGTCCCCCTCCCAGCCCCAGCCCCACTCTGACTGCTCAGGTAGAGAAAACACTGGGTCCCCCCAGCTCAAAGAGAGGGAGGAGCTCAGAGACAGGTGACTGCATTTCCTACCCTGAATATGAGGCTGTGTGGTCAGAAAAATAAATGGCACTGGCAGGGGGAGGGGACTGCCAGTGCAGGGAGCCCTCTGCATGAGGGCTGTCCTGAGAAATGCCGGACATACGGTCTTCTGTCCTCAAGAGAGAGGTCAGGGCAGCCACCACGCAGTGAGAATGGCCGGTCGGGGGAGGGGAGGGGCAGCAGGCCACAGCTTGACTCCTTGCCACTTCCAGACACTCACGTGTACACACACTCGCACACACATGCTCGTATACATGGTCTCACACACCCACACGCTCACTCGTACACACACACCACCCACTCACACACACACACTCATACACACCCACACACACCCACACACATTCACACACTCACTCATACACACACACACAGCCACACACTCATTCACACTCATTCACACACTCATACACGCATTCACACCCCCCCACACACACATTCTCACATTCACACACACCCACACACTCATACATGCATTCACATACACCCCCCACACACAGACCCACACACTCACACACTCATTCACACACATTCACACATACACTCACACACATTCTCACACCTTCACACAGACACACACATACATACACAAGCACTTATTACACATTCACACCCTCATACACACATTCACACGCACTGAAACACATGCATTTATATACACATCTACATATGGAGACACACTCAGTCCTTACGTACACACAGACACTCGTGCACACACTCCAACCCTCACACATACATACAGTCACCCCCTCATCACACACACTCACACACATATACACTCCTGCACTGAGGCACACTCAGACACACACACACCCTCATGTATCCCTCAGAGGGGTAGGAACAGGCTGGAAAGGAGAGGGCCTTCTGGAAGGATGGCATCGCTGGTGACTGCCAAGAGGTCGGGGCAAAGCCTGGGGCTGGGCGGGAGCCCAAGGTTAGGGGTGGTGCTGCAGGCCACCATGCAGAGGCCAGGACTGCGAATGAAGCGGGCCCTGCTCCTGCCCTTCCCGGGCCTGCGTCTGGCCAGGCCAGCCTCCCTCCCGGCATTGTCCCAGGCGCCTCGGGCAGGGTGCCCAGGGCTGGCTGAACTGGGGGCCTGGCCAGCCAGCCCTCCTCTGCCCTCTCATTTCCCTCACTCTTTGGAGGGAGGGGGTAGGGGAGTAGGAAGCTCCCCCAAATCCCTGGCATCCCATCCCCTGCCTACACAGGTGGCTCTAGAAGGAGCTCGGGTGCCAGGGTCTGGCCCCAAAGCCCCAGTCTTCACAACTCCCCACTCCTTCCTTCCCAGGGCAGGCAGCCTTGGAATTCTAGCCCACCTTCACCTGTCCCCTTGACGATGACACTCATTTCTACCTCCATCCCTGGTATCTCATCTGCCCTCTTCCACAGGCTGAGTTTAGTCTGGGGTAGGCTGTCTCCCTCCCAAACCCCCCACACAAAGCACTGGGAACTACATGGATTTTAGTCTTAGAGGCCAAATGAATCACCTGTGTGCGTGTGTGGTGGCGGTCAGGGACAGGCATTAATGGACTGATCTGAAGCAATTCCTCTGAGAGCTGGCTCTCCCTGCCCCCTCCAAGATGTTCCCCCCGCCCCTGGCAGCCTTTGCCCAGAATGGGGCCCCTCACCTGTCCCTGCTGGTGCCAGAGAGCTGGGCCACCATCACAGTGGCTGCACCCCAGCCAGAAGAAGAGACCCTGTGGGCAAGTCAACTAACCATCACCCCCCCCCAACTGGGTGGCCTCCCTTAAGGTGACTTAGACAGCATTCCCTATGGGGCCTAGTGGGGGTGCAGCAAGAAGACCACCATGCTGCCTTTACAGTGCTTGCACCCAGGAGGGGCTTCTCCCTGCCCTGGACCTGAGCCTGGGGAGCTCAGGCGCCCTTCAACCTGTTCCCTACCTAAGCCAAAGGGATATTTCCAAAACACAAATCGGATCCCATCCAGCCCTTGCTTAAAACCTTTCAAAGGTTTCCCAGTGCCCTCTGGATAATTCCTTAATGCAGCACAATCCTCAGGATCTGCCATTGTGCCTCACCTCCTCTGTCCCCCATGCCATGATCTTTACCCATTGAAAGGAAAGCCCCCCCCCCTCCAATTCTGGGATGCTGTTCCCCACTCCCAGCTCACTCATCATCCTGCAGGGCTCAGCTCCACCTCCCCTGGGAAGTCTTCCTAGACCCACCCCCAGGTCTGAAGCCGAGTTCCTCCTCTCTGCTGTCGGGCCCCCTGGATCTCTTCTCTCCTGGCACTGATTGCAGTGTGTTGGGATGGCCCGTTTGCTCCTCAGCCTTCCTGTCTCAACCAAGAGCTCCAGGAGGAAGACATACATCTGTCTTACTTGTCATTAAACCCTAGCCCCAAGCACAGCACCTGGCACAGAGGAGATGCAGGATAAATGCAAATGAGTGAATCAATCAATCAGTCAACAACCCATCACTATCCAGGATTTAGGGCCATTATATGCACCTCTGCCAGGGCTGGCCTGGGGCAAGCCTGCCCACACCCTCCGCGCGTGCCCCCAACCCAACACTTCCTACAGTGTAGTAAGGCTGGCACCCCGCCCTCTAGAAAGAATCCCCTGTATAGACCCCTCCCCATCCAAATCCCACCACCCTTCGAGGAAGGCTCAGCTGTAGCCCTGGACACCACCCCAGGAAGTCCCTGACTGCCCCCTTTCTGCCGTGACCTGCTCCAAACCCCTGCACAGCCCTTTTCTGGGGCCGTTCTTTGGCTTACAGTATAATGTACCTTTTTGAGTGGGTTCACTGTCAGCTCCCCTAGAGCTCCTGGACTCCCCTGAAGAGTGGGGCCCTGGCAGACAGAACCAGCAGGTGCTACCTGGGCTGGGGTTTTAGGTAGGCCCTGGACTGGGTCCTCTGGAAAGGGAGACCAGCCTGGCCCTGCCAACAACTGGGGATGGGGTGCAGGCTCGGGAAGCCCGGGACTCTGCCATTTCCTCTCTCATCCCCAGGCCCTGCCGGAGAATGCCAGACCTGGAAAATGAACATCAGAGGAGGAAGGCCTCAGTGTGGAAGGGAGAGGGGGTATCGGCTGAGCAGGAGTGGGGTGTCAGAAGCCAGACTCCCAGCCCTGGAGCAGGAACCCAGAGGGGTCAGGGAACAGTCCCAGCAGAAGAGGAGAAAGTGAGTGGGAGTCTTCTCCCCATCCTCCTTGGCTGCTGCTCAGCTAGGGGAGACTCCTACAGAAGTGAAGGGTTCACTATAAATGCGTAGCATTGGGCCTGGCACAGTGGCTCATGCCTGTAATCCTAGCACTCTGGGAGGCCGAGGTGGGAGAATCACTCAAGGTCAGGATTTCGAGACCAGCCTGAGCAAGAGTGAGACCCGTGTCCCTAAAAAAAAGAAAAAGAAAAAGGAAAAGAAGGGTAGGGTTATGTGTGCCTGCCTCAGCTCCCTGGATCCCCACTTGTCCTTGCACCAGCCCACCAGCTTCCTGGGACGGCTCAGTCACCCCCTGTCTAAGTCACCAATGCTCTCAGTATCAGCAGAGGACAGATGCCACCTAGCTCATGCTGGCCTCTGGCAACAGGCCAGATATACAGAAGACCTGGTGCTGGCCTGACTGGGGGCTCCTTGCACAGACGTCCTCATTCCCCCTGCACACATGTACACACTTTCAAGCTCAAGGATGGGGCTTGAGAAGGTAGTCCAGGTCCCCAGGCAGCCACAGGATGAAGACCTGTGTCCCTCACTCACCCTGGGCCATCCCTGCTGATGTAGGCCGGGAAAGCCAGGTGAGCTCCTGGCTCCACCATCCACCTGGGCGACCCTGGACAAGCCTCACACTCCTGTCTGTACAGTGGGAGTGACAACCCCTGCTCAGCTCACCTCACGGGGTCGCCATGATGGTCAGATGAGGTTGTGCCCATGCAAACACTCGGCGGACTTTAAAATCTGAAAAATGAAACGTTTCTGACTATCATTCTTGTTGTTATCATCTAAGGGAACAAACTCTGCTGTCTCATTTAAATACAGCAGCTTCATCTCCCTGCGGGACCCCCTTGCAAGGCACCCGTGAGCGGCTCTCTTTGCCTATAGGATGAAGGCCACATTCTGTCGCCTAGGTGTTTGCCTGGTTAAGCCTACTTTCCGATTTTCCCTCCCTTAGACTTCAATCTCAGTCCTTTCAGAGTTCCCCCAACACATTCTCTGCCTTCCTGCCTCCATGCCTTCAGCCCTGCTGTTCCCCTCCTCCTGGAATGCCCCCCCTCATTGCTACCTATTGAATTTACCTCTGTCTTTCAAGACCAAACTGTGGCACCAACTGTTGCATGAAGCCTCTTTTCCCAGCTCAGCCAGAAGAAACACCGTCTACACCCAATGCCATGATAGTTTCTAGCACAGAGTTGGTGCTCATGGAATGAGAGTTGTAATGACCACACCCTGGGCTCTAAATACTGACTCTTTTAATCTTCATGACAACCCCGTGATTGTGTACTATGAGTATTTCCATTTTGCAGATAGAAAAATTGAGGCATAGAAAGGCTAAGTATGTCGCCCAAGTGAGTATCAGACCAGGGTTTGTACCTGGCAGACTGACCTTGGACGGTCACATGCCTCTAAGTGCCATGAGAAGCTGCACCACATCTGCTTATTTATCTTGGTCCTCCTCCACCCAGCCCAGGACCTGGCTCAGAGCACATGCTCAGTAGACATTTGTTGGTTGCAGCACTCACACCTCAAGCCTCCTACACACTAATCTCACCGTGCCAGGAGCCCCTGAAGGGCAAGTCCCAGTGGCTGGCTCAGAGTGGTCTCTGAAAAGATGGCCAAATGGCTCCACTCACCTGCAGATCCTCAGATGTCCTCATGCATCAGAATGTCAGCCCAGGACTGGAAGAGATAGAGCAGCAGCCCTTTGGCTAGCAGCATGCAGCTACCTGGTAGCACGCTTGCTACCAGGTGGCTGCTGGACAAGGTCAGTGATTAACCCTCCCATTGTGGTCCTGACAGGGTGTTGGGAGAGCCCAGAGCAGGGTGGGTAAGGAAACAAGTAGAGCCATTAAAGTTTGAGTGCAGGGGAGTCTAGGAACCAACTAACCCAATTGTTCGCTCCCACTTAACAGACGAGGAAATTGAGGCCCAGGAGTGGAACGACTTGCTCAAAGCTGAGGAGCACACCAAAGGCTTGCAAAGATGCCAGCATTTCTGGGCCTTTCCTCCTCACTCTGCATGTGGGCCTGGGCTCCCTCCTTCCCTCTTGTGGAGCTTGATAGTCCGCCCCAGGCAGCCCAGTAACCAAGAGGCCTGAGCCCTTCAGCGATCCCAGCACCAGAGAAAGGGGTGCCCTCAGACAGCTTCGCCAGGCCGCTGTGCCCAGCCAGCAGCAGGCTCTCCAAAGAGCACTGGGAGGAAGGTTGGGAGAAGGCCAGCCACTAATTGTGGAAAATAAATCAGGGACATCTAAACCATGCAGCTGAAGAAGGGCCAGTTGCGCATAGACATGTTTCCTTTTGTGTTTCTGCTCACCAAGTTTAATAGTTAATTGAAAGCCGTGAGTTATGTAAGTTACATGGATACCAAAGAAGGAGTTGCAACCAGCTGTTGAAAATAACCCACTTGCTGAGTGGTTTGTGGGGTGAGGAGGGGTCTCAGAAAAGCAGGCAGCAGGAAAGAGCAGCCGACCCCAAGAGGACACCCAGGAGAAAATTGTCCCCTAATGACAGTTCTCTGGATCCACTGCCACGTGATTCCTGGAGTTTTTAGAGCCAAAGCTATGTGTTCAAGTTGCTGATTCTTCACAAAATAATACGGAAAATCAAAAGTGGTGCCATGATATTAATTTCTCAGTTTAAAAACAGACAAAACCTCCCATATCTCTGACCCTGAGCTACATGAGGACAGGGTCGTGGCTCCCCCGAGCCCTGAGACTGGGGCTCCCCAGGGACAGGGCCATGTCTTCTTCATCAGACTAGGTCTGAGATGCATCTTCCCCCTGAGACTAGGGTCCCCCTGAAAACAGTGACTATGTGACCCCCATCAGATGGAAGGAGCTATTTCTCCTCTCTCAGACTAGCAACTGCCTTTGGCAGGGGCCTGGTCTCTCCATTAAATCAACCCCACCCCACTAATGTGGGTTGACAAACGAGAGACCTGGAGCCACTGTCACTGTTGGAAAACGTCAGGATACAACCTGGTGTCCGAGTGGGAGCGGTTAAGAGAAGGCTTGGAAACTGCAGTTCTCAGGGACATCTTTCTCATTAGCCAGCCCTCCCCACCCTGCCCGCTTCCAGGGTTTGCTTTGGCCTCTGATGGGTTCCAGCTGACAGTTGGGCCGCCTCCATTCTGACCCCAGGGCAACAGTGTCCTGTGGGGACCCCGCCATGGGTATCCCCAGCTGCCTAAGCCAGGGAGGCAGGAACGGGGTTGGGGGGACGCAGGGAGGGAGTGGGCAGCCATGGGATGGGGGAAAGAGAGCACAAGGAGTGCAGAGGGGATGCTGGGGCTCCGGGTGCCAGCGACTCCCTCTGACCATGTGGCCCCATGGCCTGGAGGCCCAGGGCCGGGTGGCAGGAGCTGCCCTGCTCACATGGGCTAGTTTCTTCTGCTACCACCAGCTCACGGGGAGAGGCCTCCTCCAGCTTCCAGCCTGGGCAGCAGCCCATGGCTCCCCCAAGCCCATCCTCGGCTCTGAGTCATTCCCAGCAGCCTGTGCAAGCAGAAGCAGCAAACCCCGTCCCAAAGCCTTCAGAGAGCAGGGGACAAACTGCAGGACTGGCCAGATGCAGGTGCCCAGCACGGGAGCACCCGACCTGGTCTGGATGAGGAGGCTGAATCTCGGATCCTGAGAAACCCTTGGTTCGGTTTCCCAAACACCTTCTCCCTCTTTGCCAGACCCTTTCCTGCCCAGCTCACAGAGATTCTGGTGCCTTTCTCATTGTCACCCTTGTCTCTCGCCCAGGCCTCCTCTCAGCATCCTCAGGGCTTTTGGGACTCAACTGAAAAGTCACCTACCTTGGGAAGCTCCCCTGTTGTCCCCTTTGCACCCTTGTTGCCATGGTCGTCCTTTTATCTGCTTTCTACACCTCTTTCTTGTTGGACAAGGAGCTGCAAAAGGCAGCGGGACTCTATTTCATTCTTTTCTGTGTTCCAAATCCCAGCACAGTGCCTGGCACATAGGAGGTGCTCATGGTAGTGTTTCCAAAGATGGATCCCACCAGGAGTTAAATAAAATCATTCTGACCCTAATAGCCAATATTTGCTGGTCCCGGATGCTTACAAAGTCCCAACAACTATTCCTGGACTTGCCTAGGAGGTTCTTCACCTGGTGCAATGACCTGGTGTCACACTCCCTGAGGACCATACCCAGTGGGCACCATTTACATGCCTGAGCCCTCGGGGTGCCGAAGCTGCGCAGGGATGTTTTGAAGAGGGGAGAAATCTCCTTACTCCCCTTCCTCTCTGAGAGCTTCCAAAAACAGAGCTGCGGGCCTGGCATTATATAGATATTTAGAGACAGCCTGTGCTGGAGACGGTGGACTGGTTCTCAACATCCGTTCTACCCCTACTATGTGCCTTCCTGGACTGCGGAGACAGGAAAGAACAAAAAAACTACATTTCCCGGGCTCCTCCCCCTGCTGTTAGGATTGGGAAGTAATTCACGTTTAGCTGATCAGATGCACTTGCATGAGATTTGGAAGACCACGCTTCTGCAACGCCTGCTGTTTTCTGAGATCAAAGGAAGGGGATGTCTTTTTTACTGTCATTGTTGTTATCGTGTTGCTGTGGTACCGGCAGAGGGGTCAAGAGACAGGCACGGTGCACCTCTCTCCTAGTGCGGATCCCAGCAGGCCCAGTGTGGAGCTGGCAGCAGCGCCAGCCTCCTGATCATGGCGCTGCAGTGTCGTGGTGCAGCTGGTGACCTCATGATTGCCAAGGAGGAAGCAGCTCCCTCGGTGGCCCAGTTCTGCAGTGTGGCTTTGAAAGTTGTTTCTGAAAGCTCAATCTTGAGTCCGTCTTTGGCCCTCCCCAATAGTGTCGTAGCCATTTAGTACTCTGTGAAAAATCCCTTCCATTTAAACCAGCCAGAGTGGATTCTGTTCTCTGCAATGGAATCCCAACAGACACACAATGCTTTGTATTCTACTCCCAGCTCTCTCTCCTGCATGAGCGCTCTCTCTCTCTCTCTCTCTCTCTCTCTCTCTCTCTCCCTCTCTGACCCAGCTCAGAGTCCAGCAGAGAGCTAGACCAGAGCAAAGCTAGTGATGGTCACCAACCATGCTGGTATCCTAACTAACTGCCCTGGACCTCTGACAGGGAAGCCTGTCGCTTGGCCAGGTTGTCCACCCAACTCTCTCTTCCCTTTGGCTGAGTTTCTCTCCCAGGAGTCTCCTTAGATCCTTATGCAAGTCTGAATCCCAGTCCAGGATGGTAAATAGATTTTCATGTCACCCGTCAAATTCTGATCAGTTAGCAGTGACGGCCTGGACCAGCGTATGAGGAAAGGGTGAGGCTGCTTCTGGACTCAAGAGGGAGTGCTGGGGTTGGCCAGTGATGCCCACCATGGATGCAGAAGTGGATGTCGACAATGTGCGTGCTGCGTAATTGCTCACATATTTGAGGAAGAAATGAACAAAGGTGCGTCCTGCTTAAGGCACGCTGGGATTCATCTAGCCATCTACTCCCCAGATGGCTCCCCAGCCCTAATACCACCCCAAAGCTTCCCAACACTGCCTACCAGTTTCCCCATTTTATCAACTATTCCTAAAGCTTCCAATCTCCTGATTCCTTTTCCCCAACTTAAGCCCTCTCCAGATGACAGTGCCCAACCCAGCATTCCAAGTTCACGCTAACTCTCACACTCACCAGGGTTCTGACCTTGGGAGTTGGCATCAGGAGTCAACACGGATTGAATCCTTGAACTAAAGTAAGCGCAAACCTCCTCCAGGAAGAGTTTTGACCTCTCAGGCTCCCCAAAGGCCCACCCCGCTGTGGCTGTGGCCCCACTCACATGTCTGGGGCACCCAATCAGTGATGGGCACTTGGTAAGTGCTTGATAAACCCATGGATCAATGAAACAATTGCAGATTGCTCAGGGGTGACCTCAGAAACCGCTGGCTTCCGTTTTCCCATCCTTGCCTCCTGCCTCTTCCTGTCCTCAGACACCTTTGTTGGCACTGACATCTGGCCTCCCAAATCTCCAGGAAGCCTGCACACAATGGGGCGCCCTGCATCCCATCTGAGTCACCACTGAACCCAAATCTGGCCTGCTGCAGAAGATAGCTGCTGGGTGTGCCCTTTGTGGGGCTCCAGGCTCCCCTTTGAGGGAGAGGGGCCAAGCCATGGGCACTGCAGAGGTCAGGGTGGGTAGTAAGTCATTTTCCAGAGAAGGAAACAACTCCTGAGCCCACCCTACAACATCCCCACTCTGGGATCTTGCTCACCCACCACACTGCCTGCTAAAGGGAAACAGATGGTGTGGTTAACTAGGGTGTTGTAGTGGGCTCTGGACCGCATTAAGGCCAAGGGTGGGGACATTGAGTGATTTACTGGGTCATAAACAACAGCTCAAGGGGGCAGGTGCTTGGTGCCACCGCCCCCAAGGGCTGAGGGAGCAGTGGGCAAGCCACTGGTCTTGGGCTGTGGGGTCAGGCTGGAGCCCAACCTCTCCCTGATCACTGGGCTCCGAGCCCAAGACAGCCTGGGCAGACAGAGCCCAGTGACAGCTCCTGGGGGGTCCAGATGCTCACAGCTGGAGAAAGTGAACACTGACAGGGGACGGAGGAGCAGGGCGGAAGCAGTAGCCACAGAGGAAGCAAAGAAGCCCAGGGGAGGATGGGCAGGAGCTGCTGGAGTCAGGGAGTCCCCTAGAGGCGCAGCTGGGACCTGCCTCTTCCCAGCTAGCACCCTGTGCGCACAGCCCAGCCCCAGAACACCCTCAGAGGGACGTGAAGGGAAGGCAGAGCCATCCCTCTCCAGGGGAACTCATGCCAGGGAGAGGCAGTGGTTAAGAGCCAGGCGGCCTGGGTTCAAGCCCCAGTCCTACCAATCACTAGCTGTGTGATGCTGGGCAGCTGCCTCAACTCCTCTGTGCCTCAGTTTTCCCACCTGTAAAATGGGATAACATTTCCTCTTGAGAACTGCACTAGTTAATGGACTCAGAACAGTGCCTGGCACATAGTGCTATGTGTTTGGTTTAGGTTATGATTTTTAAAGTGAGAGTCCCTGTGTTGGTGAACTGGGTGGGGGGGGATTGTCACCCCTCCCTGTCACCAGCAACAGCAGCCTCTCAGGAGTTTCTCCTTGCACAACCATCATTCCCAATCTCTGAATCACCCTCTCACCCCACCAGGATCTCAAGTGATAGCAGGGACAGGGCCACAAACACTGAGGGGCTTTTTTAAAAATGCAGAGTCCTAAGATCCTCCCGAGAGCTAGAGAAAAAGAGTCTCCGTGAGATCCAAGAGTCTACATCTGAATAAAACAGCTGCCCCTGGCTTTGGGCTTCCTTCAACCTTGCACAGCCCCCACTGCAGACAACTGGCCGCCCAAGAAGGTGACGGAGATGGAGCACACCAGTCGGCACTGGTGATTGCGGGCGGGTGGATGCACACTGCCTCTGTGCCCACTACCCCTCACTCTCTCCTGGAACCTGGCTTCCAACAGGCAGAGCGTGGCAACGGAGGGCAAAGAACTGTCTCCGACATGTTTTGGTGTGGGGTGGGAGGTCCAAAGCACAGGAGGTGAGAAGAGCACTAGGTCGGTGGGGCCCACCTCCTCTGTCCACTGGGGATTACACGTGAAATGCAGGAGGGACCGACACTCTGGACAGTACCCAGTGGCCTCATCAACTAGGAGTGGAAATCAGCTCTGGGGGGCTAGGGGGGTTCTTTTAGACTAGCCCCACTGCCTGTAGCACAAGGGGCACCCTCTGTTCTCTCAGACATCTTCCCCAAACACCACTTACATGATAAGAAAGCCACCCCAGGCTCCCCGCGCTGTGGGGGCAGCAGGCACTGGTCCTCCGTGAGGAGCGGAGAGGGATCGGCACACATCACATCACGCTTGGCACGGCCCCCATTGGTGGGCAGCGTGCCACGGTGTCGGCGAGCCGTCTCCCTGCAGAACCCTTGCGGGCGGCAGGGGAGAAGCTGCCAGGGGAATCAGTGCCCACCAGGAGTGGCACAGCCCGGGGAAGCCAGCGGACCCCCTCACCCCACCCCAGGCCCTGCCTTGCCTGGGCCCCGCCAGAGCTGGACTAAAGAGAGGGCAAGGGAGAAGGCACTGAGGACAGGAGGTTAATTCCAGGCTGGGCCACTGGCGCTAGAGATCTCGGTCCTGAGCCAGGGGCTCCGATCCAGAGGGAGAGGCCTCTAATCATATTCAGAGACGATTAGCGAGAGAGATCTGAGTCTCTGAGGCTCCGCTCCTGCTGCCTGGAGATGTTGGAGAGGAAGGGGAAAGAGGAGCTCCTCGGCTCTGGGCCAGTCCACAGACCTCTCCCCAGAGGCCCATGAGGTGGCCGAGGGTGGGACAGAAGACCCACCATCAACTCACATTGCCCACCCCGGCACAAATGGCACCCCAGCCTCCTGAAGCCAGGTCCAGTAGGGTAGAGGGAGCCCACAGTCTGAAGGGGGAAGCACTTCCTGCTTTTGGGACCTGCCAGTCTGGGGGCAGAGACATGCCCCTGCCTTCCAGAGCACCAACCTCCTCATTGTCCCCAAGCACGATTAACACTCTCCTGCTGTCTCCTCATCCCAATCCCAGTCCTTCCAGACTCAGATCACTTCCCTCCTCAACTCTGGAACCTTCCTGGACCAGCATACAGCCCCAAGCCCCAACCTAGCACTCCTAGATCAGCTAACTTGATGGTGGATAGATAGCTCCTAATGGCAGGCAAAGAACTCATACTGCCCAGGCACCACCTGAACCAGGCCTGGTGGCAGGACCTTGGCCATGCAAACATGAGATACATGAGTATCTGCATGAGTCCAGGCATGTGGGGAGCTTCCAGTTCAGGGGCATTAGGACAGACCAAGAGGATGTTATAGCACACTGCCATTTAAACATCATCTTCTTTGGGAGTCCAAGGTGGGAGGATCACTTAAGGTCAGGAGTTCGAGACCAGCTTCAGCAAGAGTGAGACCCCATCTCTACTAAAAATAGAAAAAATTAGCCAGGCATGGTGGCGAGTGCCTGTAATCCCAGCTACTCGGGAGGCTGAAGCAGGAGGATCACTTGAGCCCAGGAGTTTGAGGTTGCTGTGAGCTAGGCTGATGCCGCGGCACTCTAGCCCAGGCAACAGAGTGATAAATAAACAAACAAACAAACAAACGTCTTTTCGTGGACATGTCCACGTGTGTGCATCTCTCCAACTAGCTGGGACTCTGCAAGGGGAGGCCAGGAGCTCAGCTTAAATGTCAGACCACACCCCATCCAAACTAAATCCCTGGGATACTCTCCCACAGCCTGGGGTAATTTTCGTTCCCCAGCACACAGTTCAGTTTGTAATTCTCTTTCATCTGTGTGACTATTTGCTTTAAGTTCCCTTCTCCACACTCTACAAGAGCAGGACTGAGTCCATGGTTTCACCAGTGTAGCTTGAAAACCAGCACGTTTGTTGAATGAATGAATGCCTCACATGAAGGTGCCACATTCCTGTCCACACCCTTGCCCCTAGCCCAGAACCTGCAGGGGCTCAGTACTCAGACTTGGCAGGATGGTAAAGTAAACAGGGGCCCATCCTACCAGAGCTAGGAACGCAAGGTCAGCCCCAGAGCAATCCCATGCAGTTCATCAAGGAAGACCTCCTGGTGGAGGAGGGAAATGAGCCGGGGCTTCCAGTCTCACATCTGTTCTTCCTGTTTATCATCTGTTTCTGGCGGGAACTCCTGAGAGCAGAGGTTATGTCTGGGTCTCGGGGCCATCCCTAGCACACCCCAATTTGAGCTGCGCATGGCTGCCCCACTGTCGACTGCCAGCTGTGACTCACGACTCCTGAGCAGTTCCTCTTGGCCAGAGATCAGGGAGAGATATTACAGCAACATTGCTAACCGCAAGTCCAAGTGGTGACCGCGTTTACGCTCAGAGAACTCCCCCCACCCCCGAGACCAGAGCAATGACCTCGCACTCCAGGGTCAGCAGCAAGCAAGGACAGTCCTGCCTGGAGACAGGGCCATGGCACGATGGCCCTGGTCTTCCTGAGAAACCCAGTGTCTGGCCCCTGCACTCAGAGCTGGTAGCACACTCTTCCCATTTTCCCACCAAGCAGCCCAGCGGGGGCAGGGGCTCAGTCCCCCGCTGTCCCCTCCCCAGGTGAAGGCAGAGGGGCAGTCCTCCTCCCCCACCAGGGTGGGCTGGAGGGAGAAAGGGGAAGTAAGGGAGGCTGCCCTATCTCTGCCCTTCCTCACACTGGGCCTAGGATGCTCACACTGGGCAGAGTGGCGTCTGAGGATGTGGCTGCAGTGGCCAGCTCCTGGCGCCAGCAGAAATCCCCAAGCCCGTCAGTAGACCCTGTCCAGACGCGTTCACTGACCGTGGCACTGAGTAAGTGCTGAGGAGACACCTGCAGATGGAGGCCACGCCTCTGCCTGCCCTCTTCTCCCAGACAGTCCCCTCCTAGGGCTCAGACCACTCCTGTTCCTCCTGCCAGACCCTGAGAGGGACCAGGGCATCCACTCCTACTGGGAAGGCTCAAAGGGAAAGAAAGGAACACACAGGAACTGGGCTCAGAGCCCAGCTGCATGCTCTTAGGCAAGCTACCTAACCTCTTTGGGTCTCAATTTGCTCAACTGTAGAATGGGACTAAGAATAGCCACTTATTGGCCGGGCGCGGTGGCTCATGCCTGTAATCCTAGCACTCTGGGACGTCAAGGTGGGTGGATCGCTCAAGGTCAGGAGTTCGAAACCAGCCCTGAGCAAGAGCCAGACCCCCGTCTCTCCTAAAAATAGAAAGAAATTAATTGGACAACTAAAAATATATAGAAAAAATTAGCCAGGCATGGTGGTGCATGCCTGTAGTCCCAGCTACTCGGGAGACTGAGGCAGAAGGATTGCTTGAGCCCAGGAGTTTGAGGTTGCTGTGAGCTAGGCTGATGACACCATGGCACTCTAGCCCAGGCAACGGAGTGAGACTTTGTCTCAAAAAAAAAAAAAAAAAAACAGAATAGCCACCTATTGGGTTGTCGTGAGAATAAATGAGTGCACTGGCCTGGATCCACAGAGGGCGGACAACAGCCAATGGCAGCGGAATGTAGCACTGCACTGCTGCCATTCGCAGCTCTGGGCAGTAAATACTAAGTATCAGGGAAGAACTGAGGCCTCAGAGAAGGGAGAGAACCAGGATTGCTGGAGATAGCGAGTTGGGAAGACCCTACCTACCTACCCTATGCCAATTGGAAATAAAAGAGGTTTTGTGGAAAACACTGTAACCCAACATCCATTCTTCCTTTATGCCCCAGTTTTTAGCGGAATCCCCTGGGAATAAAGACGATATTGCTCAGCTTCCCTTGCAGCTAGATGTGACTGAATGACTGAGTTCTGGCCAATGGGATATAAGCCATGTGTGTAACTCCCAGGAAGTTTCCTTAAAGGGAAGGAGCATGCCCTTCTTCAGGCTTTCTTCCTTCTTCTTGCTGGCTGCAGTTCCAGCAGACATCTTGGGTAATGAGGCGACCTTGGAAATGGAAACCACACCCAGCAGATCAATAAGACAGAAGGAGCCCTGGTCCCTGACCACATGTAGCCATCAAACCATCCCAGGAATGTTTACTTCCAGAGTTCAAGTACATGAGCAAACGATGCACATCTATGTTGTATAAACCAAACTTTAACTGACACAAGCCTCTCCTCTGGTGGAACCACCTTACGACTCACGTGTGGCTGGGTGGATTGGGATGGATGAGGTGCCTGGATGAGAAGAGTTGCCAGGGATGTGACATCCCCACCAGAAGCACTTCCTTCTACGTGCCCTGTGAGACCAGGAGGAGTCCTGCTGGAAGGACTTAGTTCCAGGAGCAGCAGGGGATGAATGGATGGATGGGTGATGGATGGATTTTTTAGAAAGGGAGGGAGGGAGGGAAGAGCCCAGGTAAGTGGCAGAGATGAGGAGAGGAAATACCCTCGGAAAACACTTCAGTGACAGAGAGCCAGGCTGGGGGTGGGGACAGCAGAGCAGGACAGCCTACCACCTGACTCACTGCCAAGTCTGACTCAGTTTTCCCATCTGTGCTTTGGGAATGGGCCTTATTGCTTCACTCAGGGCAAGTGTGAATTGATTCAAAACAAAAACAAAACAAAACAGAATCAGTGTGGCACATCCAATACCACCTCCAGCCGCAGCCCCTCTCTGCACCTGGGATTCCTCACCTGTAAGCTAGGCACAACGGTGGAACCCACTGCCCTTAGCTGCTATGAGGACTCAGTGACGTGCTCCCATAACGTGCTCATCACAGCGTCTGGCGCAGGGCGAGTCTCAGTACGCCGCGGCGGTGCTCATTGCTGCTGCTATTGAAACCCTGCCGTGGGCCGTGAGGAACAAAGAGCTGCCACCCGACCGACCTGTGGCATTAGTTTAGGGAAAGAAACCTGGACTCCTCAGCCCAAAACAGCATCCCCAGCCCCTGGGGACCAAAAGACCAAGCAATGCCCTGGGAGCCCCACACCTTAAACCCACATCAGGATCCCGGGGGCACAGGGTGGGGTGGGTGTGGTGGGGAGACCTAGCAGGGCGGGACTTTAGCCTGTGGCCCAGTGCCTGGGGATTCCCCCGGAAGGACAGCTGTCAGGTCAGGCCCTGACCCCCGAGCTCTGCTCACCCAAGCCAGGTCCACATTTGATCAGAAGCAGCTGGCAAGATGCCAAGCAGGGCCACAGGGGCCGTGTGGAGGGCAAACATGGGCCTGGAGGAAGGGGAAAGGAATTGGGCTTGCTCTGCCTGGGGGAGAGAAGGCTCAGGGGTGGCATCAGTTACATGAGATAATGCACCGCCTGCTCTTCCTAAGACTCCCCAGAGAAAGCCAGGAGTTAAATTGTGAATGTGACTGCTGCTCACGATGAGCAGGGACTTCTAAGAGTGGAGCCGAGGAACTGTCGTGTCTCTCTGGAGGAGCAGAGAAGAAGAAATGGTTTTACATTAAAATCAGTGTGATTCCAGGTGGCCTAAGGGAGAATTTTGACTGCCCGTGAGATGAGCTCGTGGTGTGGAAAGAGCTATGGAACAGAAGGGGACATGGCCTCAGTGGCCTGGTCTAAAACTCTAGCACACCGTCCCACCTCTGGGCTCCTCCTCCCCCCTCTGCTAAATCAGACAAGGTAATGATTGTGGATGTGGAATTTGGAATTATACAGAAGTCAATCCGAAGCCACTTTGAACAGTTACCTAGCTTCTCTGTGCCTTTGTTTCTTCTTCTGTTTAAAAAAAAAAAAAAGAAAGAACTGGGCTCAGAGGGCTGCTGGGAAGATTAATTCAGTGGATGCCAGCTTAGAGCCTGGCACCCAAGACAAGCTCCATAAATATTCTCTAGTGGGGCTGCTATTTTCTCCTGTCTGGGCAGGGATAGGACTAAAAGTGTCTCTCAAGTCCTTTTCAAGTCTAGAATTTCTTGATTCCACAATCCTCTGATTCACTTATTCCGATTCTAGGATCTGAGGACCGGGGACTACCCGGCTGCACAGCCCTGCCCCACAGGGCCCTGGCCCACACCTGGACAAAGCCCAGCTGGTAGCCCGCACTGTTTTATTTCTACAAGTGAGTGGGCTCTGTCTCACCCATCATGTGTCCCCAACCCCGTGGGCAGCCTCGTGGCCACAGGTGGCCCCGCCAGCCATCTCTGACCTCTGCTCTGCACCCTCACCTGGAGCTGGGGCAGCGTGTGCCCCGCTGGCTGACTCCTTCCTCACACCTATAGTCCCCTGACTATGTCACATGCTGTGGAATTTGGCAGGGCCAGAGGGGCCACAGATGCCAACACAAACACCATTCCTATGGAGGGAAAAGAGCCCACGGGGGTTATTTTTAACCTGTTGATTAGAGGCCACAGCTCTGGCCCTGGGAGGCCTGGGGCTGGGGGTTCTGAGGGGGTTGCGAGCTGTCAGTCTTTACCTCAATGACTCCCAAGGGCAGTGGGCTGCAGGGACCCCTGCCCTTACACCACTGTGATGGAGCAGGGGAGAAGGAGACACAGATCAGGATGTGCCCCATCTTGCCCACTCACTTCATCTGGGGCCGAGCCCTGCCAGGAAGAGCAAGGGTGCCATGCATCGCAGAGCATTAAACCTAGAGATGGGTCCTCGCCAGTCCCTGCATTGTCTGACTAAGGAAACACACCTGAGAGAGGAGGCCCAAGGACACACAGCTGGTCAGCACAGCTTCCTGTCTCCTTGTCCACCCGAGACCTGGAGTCTGACATGAATATTTCAATCACTCTCCAAGACCACATCCAGGGGGTCACCTGGCCCCACCCCACTGCCCAGAGGACCCACCTTCCCTCGCCACCTCCACAGCTCATTGGGCTGAGCTCTCGACAACCTCAAGATGAGCCCCCCAGGCCCTGGCTCATCCTGCGAGGACTTCCCGGGTGCCCAAGCAGTGCCCCCTGGAGGCCAGCGGCAGCAGTGGCCAGCACAGAGGGCGGCGCCATCGTGGCTGGAGGCCCAGGAGAGGACGTGCGGGCTGGGGCATGCCTGCGTGGGGGGAACAGGACCAAGCTTCTGCCAAGGGCCTGCTGCTGACTGCTGCTGAGCCTGTGCTTGCCAGAGAGGGGGTGGCAGGGCAGACAATGGACCCCACGGCCCAGCCTCCTGGCCTTGGCCCCTCTAGCTGGGCAGGCAGCTGCCAGCCAAAGCAGCCGCCTCCAATGGTCCCTCACGTAGCCCACGTCCTGCCTGCTGGGTGGCCCTTATCACTGGGTACGTGTCAGGAGCCCACATGCCGACACTCCATGGTGGGGAGGGGACTGGGAGCCCAAGAGGGCTGGGACCAGTGGGAAGGAAGCCTTCCTTGTCCACCCCCCAGTTCCTGAGCAGGCCCTTGGTCAGTCTCCCATTCCCAGAGAGACCTTAGCCCCATCTTGCCAAGACCCAACTCTCAACGACTCTTCTCCCCTTTGACTGAGGGGCTGGGAGTGGTAAGCAGCGAAGAAAGGAGGGACCAATGTCTTCACATGAATATCCAGTGTCATCAGTTCATGAATACAGATTATACCTCTTAACGGACTCACGTTATAAGTAGTAGCATATTATACCCATTACTGCTTGGGGCAGGAGGAGCACAGAGAGACTGAGAACTTACCCACAGCCATACAGCTGGTAGGGACAGGCCAGGATTCGAACTCAGGCAGCTGACTCCAGAGCTAACCCACTCCCCAGAAGAACACAGCAGGAGTGGGCCAGGACTGACTGGAGCTTAGTCCCCTACCCCGTAGAAATCATGGTTTGGGGGTCTGACAGACACGGGCTCAGGCCTAGAACTGTGTGCTCCAGGGCCAGTGAAGTCCCTGTCTGGGCCTGTGTTTCCTGACCTGTAAAATGGGCGCAGGGATGTGGTGTAGAAGGGACAGCGGCATGTGGCTCTCGCATGGAAGGTGCTCCACGAACACTACTCCCCTACGCCAGGTGGAGCTCAAAGTGCCCTTTGATGGAAAGATTAGAATGTCCCCTGCTTAGCCAATTGAAGCCACCATCCCAGGCTCCACTCCCTCAGTCCATTCCCAGGCACTGGGGCTCTCCCGCAAGCCCCTTACGTGCCCGCCAGGTAGCCCTTGGCACACCTGCTGAGCCCGTGCACCGCCCTTTAGCCTTCTGTGGGCACTGGGTTCTCCCCATCTTCTCTCCAAGAAGACTGTGAGCCCTGTAGTGGCGCCAGGGGACAGTGGGGCTGGCGAGTTCCTGCCTCGTCTGTACACAGCCTCAGTCAGGCCCTATGCAAGTCCCAGGTCCTGCAGCCTGGCGGGGCCAGTTTCCTCACTTGTCAGACGGAGATCACATTCCCTGTCTATATCCCAGCTATATCCCTGTCTGTATCCCATCCCCGTGAATACGCAGTGAAGCCTCATCTGTGACACATCCCCTCCCATGGCACTTCCTCATGACCTCTGCGAGCAGACGAGGACCACAGTGTGTATGTGGTGGAGGGGCAGCGGGGGGCCCGCCCGGGAGGACAGCAGAGACGGACACAGATGTCAGAGAGGGCGGGAAGCAGAGGGGTTTCCCCACCACGGTGAGGCTGCCCCGGCAGGGGAAGAAAAGCTGAGGGCTGAGTCACTGGCCATGTCCAATCTGCTGGGAATCTGCTGCCTTCCCAGCCACTGAGGGTGAGATGACCACAGGAGCGGTCACAGGAGACATGGCTACACCTCAAGGAGGGAGGTGGCCAAATGGGACAAGGAAGGGAACTGTAGCCGACCCTGTCTCAGGGGACTCTAGAGAAAGCAGCCGGAGGGACCCCGAGCTGACAGGCAGACTGAGCTTCTGCCCTCTGGACTCTTAGTCTGAAGGAGAGGACGTTCTTTTCTCTCAGGGGAGAGAAAGGAAGTCTGCCTTCCTGCAATTCTGGATCTGACAGGGGAGTTTTATCAACTTTTGCCCGAAGGGAAATTACACTGTGACAGGGGAGCAGATGCTTGAGCAAGCGCGGTGCATTTGTGCGATGATACCTTCCTAGCTTCCTCAGGACCCTGCAGTCTAAAGGGGAGGCAGCCCTGCCCTCAAGCAGCTCCTGCCAGATAGGGGAAGACACAGTCCCGGCATCAGGCAGCCACCAAAAGGAAGGGGGAGACTTCGTTCCTGCCCTCTGTCCTCAGGGAGCCCTCTGTCTGAGGGGCGTCTGCACCCAAGAGCACTCAGCTTAAGCATGTGTGGAGCACGTGTGTGCACACATGTGCATGTGTGCAGGCCCTGTTCTAGCCCTGTCAGGGACCACTCCCGTTCCCCAACTCTCCCCGCCTGCTGAGGGGAGAGAACTTCCCCCCGTAAGGAGAGAGAATCCTTGGCTGGGCGCAAGGCAGAGGGACTTCCCCAGAAGTGTTTCTGGCAGCCTGCAAGACAGAGGGTATGGGGAGACATAAGCACCTCCACATCTGGTCTGGAGGTGACTGAGCTCACTGCCCTGAACAGCTGGGCTGCATCTGGCTTCCAGACATCCACATCCCGGTCCGTGATTCACCCCAGTCTCACATGTCCACCAAGACGCGGGACATGTGTGTCCAGCCAGGCTGCACGTGCTCTCCCATACGCATGCGCAGCTCCGGCACACGTGGGAGAGGGTGGCCGGGGCTGAGGCTTAGCAGGAGCCCCTTTTTTCCTTCCCTCTGGCCCTCATGTTGCTTCTCACGCAGCCACTCTGGTGGGGGGAGAGGGGGGACCAGTTCACCCCTGAGTCACTATGACTCAGTCTCCCCGGCTGGAGCCCTCACACTCAGGCTTCGAAGGCTCCATGCAGGGACAGTGAGCAGACTGGGAGTCAGCAGGGAGGAGGCCGCAGAGCAAGCCAGGAGCTCTAAAAGCCCCCCACCCAATTCCTTCCAGGGAAGGAAACCTCCAGGAGAGCAGAGGATGGGGCTGGGAGTGAAAATAAAACGTCAGAGAAAGAGGAAGCAGAGAGCACGTGGCATTTCCCCTTTAGTGCGAGTTCCCCAAGACTGGGGTTCCCCGAGGACAGGGCCGTGTCTCCCCTCAGACTGAATTCCATGAAGAACAGAGGCTGCACCAATCCCATAAAACTGGGTCAGAACTGGATCTCCTTTAGCATCTAAAACAGGTGACTCTGGCCAGGCACAGTGGCTCGCACCTATAATCCCAGCACTCTGGGAGGCCGAGGTGGGAGGATCACTTGAGCTCAGAAGTTTGAAACCATCCTGAGCAAGCACGAGAATCCATTTCTACCAAAAATAGAAAAAATTAGCTGGGCGTAATGGCACACACCTGTAGTCCCAGCTACTCAGGAAACTGAGGCAGGAGAATCGCTTGAGCCCAGCAGTTTGAGGTTGCTATACGATGACACCACTGCACTTTAGCCTGGGCAACAGAGTGAGACTCTGTCTCAAAAAAAAAAAAAAAAAGTTAAAATAGGTGACTCATCCACCATCTACATCATTTGGGGGTTTTCAGACTGGGGAGGAGTGGGGGCTCTACTTCCCAACAAATCACCCTCCTGAGGAAGGACAATCACACTCACTCACAGAGGCTCCCTGAGTGAGCAGCCTGTTCCCAGTTCACCCACTCACCCCTCTGGGTGGTCCCATGGGCAGCTGGGCAGGGAGGACTCACAGGTTGTATGTGCAGGGCCTGCCTGGGCCTGGTGGGGTGAGTGTCCAGCTGAGAGAGCAGGCTTTTTGTAGCATTATCTCATGCCCGGCTTCATTCATCTGCACAGGGGGCAGTGGCTGCAGGACCATTTGAGCACGAGGAGGGGCAGACAAGCCTGGGCATTTTATGCCTGTGGCCTGAGGAAGCTGGGCTTGGCCGGTTCCTGCTTCCGTGAGTCCAAATCAGCACAGGAAGTGGGTCCCAACCCCCATCAGCTTCCCCTTACCCTACGCTCCAGCCCCCTGGATTAGAGGAGGAAGAGGCTTCCTACCCCAGTGGATCACTGGGAGGGGGCGTCCCCACCTTGGCTTGGATGTACTTGGTAGGAAAGGAAGCAGGAAGCAGCCGGACAGACCTCCGGCTGTCCCCCCGGAACCCCTCCCCACCCCCTTAACCACCTCTCAACACCAGAAGCCAGGCTCTCCCCAGCCCTCCATCCCCACTCCTTCCTGCCTCCACTTCACCGCCTGCACCTTTTTCAGGGAAATAAAACATAAGGCCAGGCCAGGCACGGTGGCTCATGCCTGTAATCCTAGCACTCTGGGAGGCTGAGGCAGGAGAATCACTTGAGCTCAGAAGTTTGAGACCAGCCTGAGCAAGCATGAGACCCCATCTCTACTAAAAATAGAAAGAAATTAGTTGGACAACTAAAAATAGAAAAAAATTAGCTGGGCGTGGTGGTATACACCTGTAGTCCCAGCTACTTGGGAGGCTGAGGCAGGAGGATTGCTTGAGCCCAGGAGTTTGAGGTTGCAGAGAGCTAGACTGACATCACAGCACTCACTTTAGCCCAGGCAAAAGAGTGAGTGAGACTCTCTCTCGAAAAACAAAAACAAAACAAAACAAAAACGTAAGGCCATGCAGAGACTGGGCTGGAGTGGTTGCAGTGGAAGCAAAGACTTCTGGGCCCTCCTTGTTCCACCAACAACCTTATCCCCAGGCTGGCGGGATCAGAGTCAGTCCTCCCACCTAGCACTGAGAATGGGGCATTGCTATGGCTGAGGGCACCCTGAGACATCAACCCCACTATACCTATGGGGAGACTGAAGCCCACGACTGTTGCAGAGTCAGGATAGATCCTGCCTTGGGGTGACCATGCCAGGCTGTGGTCGACACTCACTCTGCCTGCGTCAGGGTGGCTCATCTCCCAACCTGACTAGGAGCTCTCTAAGGTCAGGGATTGATCTCCAGCTTCCTCAAAGAAGCTGGGTAAAGGACTGAATGGGGACAAGCTAGGTACAGACCTGAGCTGGCCCCAGGGTGGGATTCTGCAGCCCCCTTAGCCTGACCAGGTTGGCTGCAGCACCTCCTCACCTCTGGGACCCTTCTTGGCCACAAGACCCCCTGCTTGGTTCCTGGCAGCCCAGACTCCTGGTACCTGGGGAGGGAGGGTCTAGGGTGGCACAGGCAGCTGGACATCCAGGCCAGAATGAGCCACCCGGAGAAGTCCCCAGATCCCGGTGCAGGAGCCCCTCCCTCAGCTGGCAGAAGGGCAGGTGGAGGACCCCATGCTGTCCCTGCTCCTGGGCCCCAGCCAGCTGGCTATGCTAGGCCCAGCTTGGCCAGGGTCTCCTCCCCTGACACCGCCTCCCCACCCTAAACTGATCCCTTTCTCAAGCACAGTCCTTGCTCCAGCTGTACATCTGAGCACAGACTTGTCCCCAAGACACCAATGCCCTACCCCACCAACCTCTGCTCATCCCACCCTCCCTTACCCCTCTCCCCACAGGAGTCATTTCCCCAGGGCCACTGGGTTCACCACACTCCGGGCAGAGCTCTGACCCTCTAGGAGAGCTAGATCTCCCAGCCCAAAGAAGGTTCTCAGCAGAGGCAGCAGGGAAGGGGCCAGGATCCAGCATCTCCAGTAACCCAGCGTGCCCACCTCCAGGAAGTCACCCAGACCACTCTCCTATCTGTCCCCTTTGTCAGCCTATGCCATCCCTCAGGCAGCGAGTTCCTTAGGTGAGGAAGCGGCCTCTCTCTTATCAGATGCCAGGATGCTGCAATCAGCTCTGCAGCCGGAAGGGTGTCAACAAGCCCAACCCTCATCCTCTGTAATCTAGATGGAGGCTCTCCACATCACTAGCCCTACTTGACACACCTTTTTGGTCAGGTAGCTTTTTAAAAAAAAAACTTTTTTTTAAATTATGGTAAAATGCACAGAACATAAAATTTACCATCTTAACCATTTTTAAGTGTACATTTCAGTGGCATTAAGTATATTCTCATTGTTGTGCAACCGTCACCACCGTCCATCCCCAGAACTATTTTCAACATGCAAAACTGAAACTCGTCCCATTAAATGCTACCTCCCCATCTCTCCAGCTCCTGGCAACCACCATTCTACTTTCTGTCTCTATGAATGTGACTATACTGGGTACCTCATTAGAGAGGAAGCACACAACGTTCATCCTTTCGTGATTTGCCGATTTCAGTTAGTACAATGTCCTTAAGGTTCATTCGCATTGTAGCCTGTGTTAAAGATGTTCTTCCTTTTTATGCCTCAGTAATATTTTATTATATTTATGTACCACACTTTGTTTCTCCATTTGGGCAGCTTTTTTTATTTACATGTTTAGAAAATCAAAGTAATATAATCTCACGGTAACAAGTCTGAACAGTTCAGAAACATATAAAATGAAAAGTAGACTTTTCCACCCCTCTCCACTCTGTTCATGGAAAGCCATTTCTGGTGAATCCCTGAAATTTTTTTTTTTTTTTTTTTTTTTTTGGAGACAGTGAGCTTACTCTGTCACCTGGGCCAGAGTGCTGTGGCATCAGCCTAGCTCACAGCAACCTCAAACTCCTGAGCTCAAGCAATCCTTCTGCCTCAGCCTCCTGAGTAGCTGGGACTACAGGTGTACACCTGTAGTGTAACCATGCCCGGCTAATTTTTTCTATTTTCAGTAGAGACGGGGTCTCACTCTTGCTGAGGCTGGTCTCAAACTCCTGAGCTCAAGCGACCCTTCCGCCTTGGCCTCCCAGAGTGCTAGGATTACAGGCGTGAGCCACTGCACCTGGCCGAATCCCTGAAATTTTTGAGGCAGAAGGGCCAATAGGTTTATATCCATTTTTTACACATACAGTTCACACTTATAGTGACATGCTCCTCACCAGTACTTCTCAGAGGTGAGTGTGCATCAGAATCACCCAGAGAACGTGTTGAAGCACAGCTGCCGGGCTCCAGCCCCAGGACTCCTGACACAGTAGTTCCAAGGTGGTCCAAGACTCTAGGTTTCTAACAGGCTCCATGGGCTGCTGATGCTGCCGGAGGGCATCCCCTTAGTCGAGTAGCACTGTCCCGGCGATGTCCTGCTACTTGCCTTTCCACTGAGCGAATATCAACACACAAAGCTCCAGCTCACTCTTTTTAACCACTGCACACTGCTCTGGTGTTTGGACAGCCCATAACATATCTATCTAATCAGTACCCATTGACGGTCTTGATGTTGCTTTCAGTTTTTCAGGTTTGAAAACAAAATTGCAATGAACACATGTGTACGTATACTTTGAACACTTGTGACATTTATACCAGCGTATCTGATAAATCCCTAGATATGGAATCCTTGCGCCAGTGGTTTGTGAATTAATTCTTCTCGTGCGTATTGCCAATCACCTCCATAGGCGCAGGTGCCTTCTGAGGCGACTCTGAAGATGCCTGTGTCCTCGTGGTGAGAGGTTGCCAAGTTTAGCTGTTGTCAATTAAATTGGTGAAAAGAGAATCTTCTCATTTCTTAATTTCTACTTTTTGCATTTTGACCTAGGGTGAGCATTCTCACCTGCTTGTTAGCCATTAATATCCCCTTTCCTGTCCACGTGCTTTGCCCATTTTTCTATTTTTCTTTTCCTTTATTGGCATTTAAGAACTCATCTGTTATCTACATTGAAAATATTTTTTCCAGTTTGTTATTTGTCTTTAGACTTTAGAACATCGCATTTTTCAAAAAAATTTTTTAGAGACGGGGTCTTGCCACGTTGCCAGGCTGGCCTCAAATTCCTGGGCTCAAGCGATCCTCCTGCCTCAGACTCCTGTGTAGCTAAGACTACAGTCGTGTGCCACCACGCCCAACATTACATTTTAATGTAGCCAATTTTTTTAAATAGTTCCTTTTATGACTCCTAGGGTTTGTGTCATACTTTCCCAATCCAAGAATATATGCTTTTAGACTTTCAGATGTTTTCTTCTAGTAATTTTAGGGTTTCCTTGTTGCATTTAAACCTTTGCTCCATCTGGGATTGATTCCCCCTAAACAGGTAGCCAGTTGTCCAATTTGATTGAATTTGATTGAATAATTCATCTTTTCTACTCTCATCTAAAATGTCAATTTACCATATATTTAATTTCCATTTGTTCACGGGTGTGTCTGGACTCTACTCTGTTCCTTTGATCTGTCCGTCTGTTCCTCTGCCAGTACTCAACTATTTTATTACTGGAGCTTTATACAACATTTTAGCAGCACTAGTCGATCCTTATAATACCTCTTTTTCAGAATTTTCCAAGCTCCTTTTGCTGTTTATTTCTCCAGATGAACTTTAATATAATTTGTCAAGTTCAAAAGATCTTGTTGTTTTTCACATCCTCTAACAGATGTGATTTTCTGATTTCTCAGCCCTCGGGTAAATAGAAACAAGTTGAGAAGAATGGGGTGGGTTGGTGGTCTGTTTGAAGCAGGCAAAGCGATGGTCGCAGAAGTGCCGGCTGATAGGGAGGGAGCTGATGAAGTGATGAAGAACTATAAAAAGCAGACACAAGAACTGTGAAAATGTAGCCATCAGGGAATGGGCCACCAGTGTGGAGCCAAACAAGGCCTTGGGTTTTCACAGTATTACAACCAGGACAGTGATGGACATTGGTAACCACAGCCCCTGAGTCATGAAGACTCACATGTTCTGTAACCTCTGATTAAGAAGGCCGGAAAGTGTGTAATACCCACTAGTGATGCCTATTCAAAATATCTCTTTTTAAGGTTTCAGAATATTAATGTCTGGAAAATTAGTGTGAAATGGTTCATTCCTGGGTGATGACATAAATATGGTATGTGACTGGACTCTCCATAGTTTTCTCAAAACCCACCTTCAAGTTCCAAGGAGCTGCCAATGCTGGGATTTGAATTCACTGTATCAGTGGAAACAGAGCTGAGGGAATGTCCCTGGCCTTTCAGCCAATCCAAACACAAAAATAAAAAAAGTTTTACCTCATTCTGAGCATCTGCCCCCAACATGTGAGGCATGTTATAGGCAGATTATATTTTAATCCTCAACAGCCCCACTAGGTGAATGCTGTGCTCCCATTATACAGAAAACTGAGGCTCAAAGAGGCCGAACTACTTGGACAAGTTCAAGCTACTATGTGACAAAGAGCCCTCAGCCACCTTCACTCCCACATGCCGCTGACCAGTACCCTTCAACCCACCCCCACTACCACCACCAGGAGGTTCAAAAGGCAAGCGATCCTATTGTGACATGCCTTTGCAAAGCCCTGCCACCTGCCTGGCCCAATGCCTACCAAGCTGGGGGAGGCCTCATCCCATGCACATAAGCGGCATGCGCAGCGGGGAGGGTAGAGTAAGGCGCCAACCTGGGCCATCCAAGGAAGGAAGGGACAGGCCCCAGGCGCCTACCTGCCAGCCCCAGAGATCAGGGATTCAGGAAGTGAGGAGGGTGCTCCTGTGACTCAGGAGACACCTCGAAGATGAGGGCACTGGCTGCCACAGCCTGGCACAGCCTCCCTGGGTTATCCTGGGATGCAGAACCTGTGTTCACCATACCACATCTTTGCCAGTGGTGTGGGCTGTGCCCAGGTGGGTCCTGGACACCTCAGGGAGTAGGAGCTATGCAGGTGACATACAGAGGGAGGAGGTGACAGGGAAAGGCACTCCCTTGGGAATTCCTCCATCCCAGAGGAAACAGAGGTAAAAGCACTCATTTGATTTTCCTGCCCAGGCCAGGCTTTATGACGCCTGCCTGAGAGTCAGGTATGGGGAGGCGGGAGGGTGAAGGGCCTCCAGGCTGAGAGCTCCTGGGGCAAAAGTAGGACTATTATGGTCACGAATATGGTCATGAATCTAGTCCCCCAGGGGCGTTTTTAGCGCTCTGTGAACCCCCAGCCCAGGATCCGCCCGACTGCGGGGCAGAAACCCTGAGGATGAGGAGGGCGAGAGAATCAACTCATTCCAGCACCCTGGCATGAAGTACCTACTACGCGCAAAGGACTGCGCTATTGGGGTGAAGATAAAAAGCGGCCTGGGTAGAGGAAGGGTTCGCTGGAAGGGAGACAGAGAGCGAGCCGAGAGCCTGGGAGCCGGTGGGAGGCAGAGGCTCGCGGCCGAACATCCCCGGCCCCTGCGCGCAGAGGAGCCGCGCGCTCCAAGCTCGGCGCGCGCGCTCAGGGCCGGCGCCACACGCGCCCGCGCGCCCGCAGCCGCTCCCCCGCCCGCGCGGCTCCGGCTCCCGCGCGCGCGCGCACTTGGGGCCTCCCTTGTGCGTCTCCTCCATTCGCTACGTGCAGAATGGTCCGTCGGCAGCAGCTGCAGCGCCGGGTGGGAGGGGGGAGGAGGGGAGTGGGAGGCGGCGCCCAGGTCTGGGGGAGGGGCCGTGGCGTGCCGGGCTAGAGAAGGGTGGGGGAGAGGGGCTGGGCCCCCCGAACGGGGAGGGCAGGAGGAGAATCCGGGTGGGCGCGTTGCTCAACCCACGTTCCCCCACCGCCTCCGCTCCTTTCTGCAAGGCTATTACGGCCATCTCCCCTGCCCGGGAGTCCTGGAACTGAGCCGATCTAGGTTTTTCTCCGTATTTGACACCTCCCCAAAACCCAGAACCCCGACCCAAGAAAGAACCACTCTGCGTCCCCTCTCCCCACTTCCCGTCCCAACCACATTCCCAAGCTTTTGTATGAGATGACCCAATAGCAAGCCCTTCGTGGGGTGGGGTCCCTAAGAGGTTCTGCAGTCTCACTCCCCTTCCTCTCTCTTACCCCACCTGGACGAAGAGGCACGGGCAGGGTGGACACCAGAGCATATTGCTCAGCCTTTCCACGGAGGAAAGCCCAGCATCTCACATGTGCACTCAACATGGCTAAGGAAATGCTGAGTGGCCCAGAGGAGCAGGCTGCTGCCCAGCCCCTTTGCCCCTTCTGAAGGAGTGAGCGTCAGGGAAGACTGGGTTGCTGTAAATTCACTCAAATTATGGAGCTGTGCCCTATAGCCCTATACACCTGTTTGTAAAGGGCTCCCCAGGAATGTAATGTTAAGGGACCACCAAGGGGTGGATCTATAACCCTCGAGGATCCCAAACAGACCAGCTCCCCATCCTGCCAGGAATCCAGATGTGGTCCAGATGTCCACAGCAGTTCCTCCCACAGGGTGGGACACCAGCTATTCCATGCAACCGCAGGGTCAGGGGAGGAAAGCTGGCGATCTCCAGTGTTGCTTCCCCATTTGGGCTGTTGGAAGGGGGCAACTCCCTCATCCTCTTCCTGCCGAGAGCCACCTAAGTTCACCTCTACAGCAGTCACCTAGATTTAACCCGTGGTTTGTCTAACCTCTAGCCCTCTGCTAACAGGTTAAGTCTAGATCACGAGGAAGGAAGACACCCTGGGTCAGTTTCATCATACACACACACCCAAACCCGTGCTCCTGGGATCTGCACCGTGGCTGGACCCAAAAAAGCGGATTCTCCTGTTCCATAGCTAGTGGCTTCAGTTTTTTGACGGCGCCCTCTGCTGGCCGCTGGGAAGTGCAGGAAAGTACAGAGTCCTGCAAATCATTCATGGAGGGTCTGGGGAAGGGGACAAGAGACAGAAACAAGTGAAAACTGGAAGCTGAGAGGTTCCACTGGGCTGGCCACAAACAAGGGAGGCATGATGAAGTCTTCCTGGAGGTGGGGAGCTTTGGGCCAGCTTTATGTGGGCCTAGGGGGCCAGGTCAAGCTGGCAGATGGGGGCTCAGGACACCCCAGGGGTGGCCCTTCCTGTGTGCTGAGCCCTACCCCTGCCCTGGATGGATGGCTCACACACCTGCTAACTCTGTTGTGCCCTGCCAGTCAGCTTCTATTGGGGTGGTGAGCTGGGAGGAGCAGCCATGGCTGGAAGCCCTGAACCTCATAGTCATGGCCTGGTTCCTTGGGGATGTGAGAGAAGGTGACCCCAGAGAGAAGCCTGCAATTGACAAACCTCTGCCCCACCTCACATGCACACAGGATGTCCCAAGCCCAGGTTCTTGGCATGGTGGGGCTCAAGGTAGGGTAGGGGCCTGAGTCACAGCCTGGCATGACCCTGCCCAGTCCCCGGAGAGGCCAGCTCGCTCAGAGGTAAGACTCAGGTCAACAACCCATTGCCCTGCCTCCTGCCTGCCGCCAGGTATCCTCCCCATCACGTCCCACACGTGAGGCCAGAGCAGGCCAAGGCAGTGCTGAGCTGGGCTAGTGCTAGGGCCCGTGCCTCAGGGCCATGGAGGAGGGCAGGAGGAAAAGAATGAAGGGGTTCTCACTGCCCAGCAGGAGGAGCCAGAGGAGGGGGGGTTAGAGATAGGAGGGACTGGATAGGCCCTAGGGCATTTGGAGTCTCTGCCTGCCAGTGCTGGGTGAGGGAAGCAGCAGGTGCCAAGGACTGGCAGTTTCTAGGACCCACCCCCAAGTTGCTTCTCTGTCCTAGGGTTGCCCTCAGGGCCTCAGCATCTGCACAGGCCTTGCTCCCAGGTCTTACCTGCAAAGAGAGCACCTCACCCAGCCTTCCCAGGCTCCACTAGGGCCCAAGTCCCCAGACCGGACCTCAGCTCTGCAACCCAGCAAAGTCAGAGGGCCTGGCTGCTTGTACCACTCCCACGCAGTAAATGACACTGTGGGCTTCCTTCGTCCCCACCCAACCCCGCCCCACTTCACTGATTCACTGACTTCCACCTTACTGGCTAGGCCCCCTTCCAGACCCTGCCTGGGTGAACCGACTCCCAGGGGCGGGGATTGAGGCCCCAGAGCCAGGTGCTTTAATTGGAGGTAATTAGTTAATTTACTCTGAACGCAATGGCTGCAGAGGGGAAAGGAGAGGGGGCTGAGGCCTAACGGGGCTCCAACTCTCAAACTCTAGTGAGTCTATTTCTGGACCAGAGCTGACCTGAACGTCCCCATCCACCTAGGAGACCCTCTCCTCTGCAGAGCAAGGCCCAGAGCAGACTGAGGTTGCCCTACAGAAAAATGCAGGTGCCCTGGGGTGGTGGGAACAGGCCTTTTGAGGCTAAGCAGGTATGGACTGGCATGAGAAGGGAATTGGGGAGGTGGAAGGGGCCCTGGTATGGGAAACTGTACGTCTCCTGCACCTATACTTCCATCCTTCCTAAGGTCACTGCCCACGCCCCCCCCCCAAGTTAGGGGCCCATCTCCCTCCTTTGGTGAGTGACGTCCCAGGGCAGCCCATCCTAAATGAAACAGGTCGTGAAGGCTAACTTCACTCCTTGCTGCTGCGGGAAACCGTTCCAATAACCGGAGAAAGGAGGCCCAGAGGACAGAGCCCCTGCCGGGCCCCAGGGGGCGTGTCGTAGGCTCCAACGCGTCGCCGGCCCGGCGGCGTGGCGAGGACTCTGGCCGGCAGCCTCCCGCGCTCCGGAGCAGCTGACCCGCTGGCGGCCGGCCAGGTCTCGGCGGGGCCTGGAGGCAGCAACGTGCGGCGCGGCATGTCGCGGGCGCAGCGGCAGGGAAATGTGGGGGCGGGCCGGCGGGCCCCCTCCCCCCCACGCTGGCCCATTCATAAAACCTTCAGGCGCTGCCCGGGCCTGGCAGCCTTGGTCTCCTAATTGCAAACTCATTAAGGAGTTTGCATCTCATTTGCATGGAAATCATTTCCTGGCCCTAAACAGAGAAACTCCCCGCCCCTCCATTGGCCCCCTCTGCCCTGCTCTACCCATCCACAGTCTGGGAGAGGAGAGGAGGCCCCCGTGCAGCCTCCTATGGCCCCTTTTACAAATGGGGGAGGGAAAGGAGGTTGGCAGAACACCCACCTAGCAGAGAACCCTGCCTACGCCCCAGGTGAGCCAGCCCTGCCCTAGTGGGTCCAAGTGAGGGGAGGTGCCTGCCAAGTCATTTGCCCCCTGGCCTGGCCATGCCCAGGGAAGGGAGGAGGCGGTTGGTCGGCAGTCAGCCCCAGCAGCTGGTTGTACCTGGCAGGAGCAGGGCTGGTGGGTGAGCTGTTCGTGCCCAGACTCACGTACATGCCCTGCCACAGGCCATGCCCCCACCCCCACACCCCTCACCCCACAGAACAAGTGCCCAGTGACTACAGAAACAGACACCCAGTCATGGCACACAAAGGCACCCACACCAGGCCAGACGACATGGCTGCCACTCTGGCAGCCACCCTGAAGGACAGACAGATGTCTTCACAAGCCATTTTGTCCTTCTCCAGCATGGTGCCAGGATTAGGGGGGAAGGGGATTGTCCTGAGACTTCCCTGAGTAAGAGGCCCATAAAGGGGTTTCCATGTGGACCCCAGGTGTAGCCTCTTGCCTGCCCCTCCTCTCCTGCAACTCATATTTATGGAGGCCTCCAAGGGCTATGCCCTGCATGAGGACCTGCCCAGGCAAGGCGGGCACAGGTGTCTCCAACCCAGGAGGGGAAGTGACACCTAAGTGCCTCCCCATCTGGGCTCTGTCTTTCCTGTCCCAGGTGTGCGTGGTTGAGAGAGTGATCCCTGACTTGCTGGGGTGGGGAGGGAGGAGTATTTTAAGCGTTTGGAAGTGGAATAGAACTGTCTAAAGTACATGAAATCAGTACCTGGGACACAATGTCCTCGTTTTATATGACCTAGGACAGTGTAAAAAGTGCTCACAAAATTTTCAGCATCAGAATTAAAATAAAAACCTGCCTCCCCAGACACGGCCCTGCTTTTGCTTCCTGTCTGCCGAGACTCCCACCTGCTGCTCCTGAAGTTTCTGCCCTTTTTTAAGGCATATAGGAGTGGGCAAGGATGTTCTGGAACACTGACCACACATCCATCCAGAGTGGGATTGGACTGACTCGACCCTCCCAGCTCCTGGAGCAGCTGGGTTTCAAGTGCCATGTGTGTGCATGGTACAGGGGTGCTGGAAGAAAGTATTAGAACACATATTTATTTTTTATCTTATCCTTTTTTCCATTTAGTGTGAGCATGTTTTACAAGGTAAACAATATAAAAATATACTCATATTACAGGTATGTTCAACAATTTTTTTTATTGCTGGGGCACATGATCAAAAAGCGTTGGAGGTCACTGGTATAGACTTCAGGTGGGGCAGTTTTGGGCAGGGGATGGCTTGTCTGTCCATTGAAGTTCATGTCTAGTCACGGCCTGAAACATGATGAGCTCAGAGCCTGGCAGGGAGCAGAGGTCAGGGACCAAGAATTGAATGAACAAAGTCCACCCCTAGAATTGACAGATGAGGAAACTGAAATAAATCTGGGGTGGGGACATTGCTCAGAGGAGGACATGAGCAGGTTAGGAGTCTCTCCTTGCTACATGTCTGCAGTCTGCCCATGCCCAACACCCAGGACCACACAAACCCCACTTCCACCCACCCCAGTGAACACAGCTTCCTGCGCTGCCTGCTGGTATAGTGGCCTGCCTGAGCTCTGCTTGCTCCTGATTAGCGGAGCCAGGCAGGGTTGCCACCTGCCACATCTCTCTCAACCTGGCAGAAAGCCTGTTGCAGGCTTTGTATCCTAGAACTCTCTGGAAGTCAGTTTGGTGTGGGAGAAAGAATTTAGGCTCCAGATAGGTTTCATCCAGCCTGGAGCACAACATGTAACTGGTATGTGCCTCAGTTTCCTCATCTGTAACTTGGGACTAATAATTGTGTCTTGTATACAGGGTTGCTGTGGATACTGAGTGGCCTACTGTGTGTATAAGGTGTGGCACATAGTAGGGATCCTGTAAGATTCTTAGCCCTCTGTGTGTAGCAGGTGCCCACAAAGAACCTGTTGCATTGTGGTTTGACATCAGCATGGGAAGGAGAATTCTGAGGGCAGACAAATGAGCCTTTGCAGAGCACCTTCCTGCAGAAATTAAGCAGCCACCCCAGCAGCCTCCGCGGTCTCCAAGCTCACCCACTCCCTTGTGTCCTCCCCCTTTTCCCCACCCAGCTCTTTCCCCCTTTCCGTACCGCCTTCACTTCAAGCATGAGCTGAGGGGGACACCTGGTGGCCCATGCTATAACTGCAGAACCCTGACCAGTGACACTCCCATCTGGAAGGAGGCGAGGGCAGGTGCGTGAGGGAGCCGTTCTTTCCAACACCTTCCCTGCACCTCCCAACTTTCTCTCAGAGCCCTAAGGAGCTGCCCTCCACCCTAAAGCTCTAAACTGAAGGGCTGCACCTGCCCGATGGGCAGGGATGATCAAGGAGGCCTCTGCCCAGGCTCTGCAGCCCCAGCCCTTACAGGCACCATTGCATTAGAGTCTTATCACCGGGGCCTGTTATCACAAAGGGGAAACCAAGGCACAGCAAGGTTAAGCAATGTACCAGTGAACCACAGTTCCTCAGTGGCCAAATGATGAAATGAATACAGGTGATACTCAATGGGACCGCAGACAAGCCTCTGGGGAACAGAGGAAGGGGCCTGCCATGGGATTTGAAGCCCCAAATTCCATCCCAGCCTTGCCCCAACTACTGGGGTGACCTCCATCAAGGGCCTTGTGCTCACTGAGCCTCCATCTCCTCCGCCCCATGAGGCACAAAGGACAGAGCAGTGATTCTCAAACTGGCTGTACGGGGCCATCACCTGGGGAGGATTTTTTAAATACCCATTCTTGCCTGGCCCTAATAAGAAATCAAAATTGGTAGGGGTAGGGATGAGGCATGGGTATTTTAAAAAATATTTCTAGGTGCTTCTATATGCAGCCAGCGTTGAGAACAGGGATTCTAGGAGTATCCCATCTTCCCTGTTCTCAAGAGGTCGGTTCCCCAGGGCTCCCCTCTGTCCTGAGGGCTCTCCAGAGAAACTGTCCTGACTTGCCCACCCAGGCCCCCAGGACAGGCTGCCTCCCCATCCCGCAGGGAGACAGTGGCCTACCACCCCTTTCTGGAGAGAGCACAGCTTCAGCCTCCTGAGTCTCTGACCTCAGGCCTGGCCTCTGGGCGGGTGGGGGGAGAAGGCCCCGTGAGCTTAACCCCAACAGGATGAAGGCGCCATAATTAGGGTCAGGCGGTTGGCTCAGCCTGCGGAAATCTCCAGCTTAGTGGGGATGGGGGGGTGGTGCTGCAGCCTGGGAGAAGGGGTCAGGGCGGAAGTGAGGGGGCAGGGGAGCCCAGGCACACGGAGAACCCAGGGCCTAGGCCCTAGCGACTACCTGCGGGGGGCCCCCTCGGGGCTCCTCAACACAGTCACCCCCCCCACCCCTGGGTTGCTGACCCCCAGGGGGTAAGGCAGGGCTGACGGGCCCCCTAACCCCAGAGGCCCTGCTGCTCTCTCAGGCTGCCATGTGCCAGAATCATCCCCCAAGACGGCCTTTGGCGGGAGGAGGAGGGTTCCAGTGGGAAAGGGCTACGTGAGCGTTCCCAGGGTGACCCAGGCTTCTCTCCTGCCCGTAATCCTCGGGCCTTGAGTGAGGGATCACTTTCCACTGTGGAATGTAACACTGAGGGGACAAAATGGGGTGGGAAGGGGGCAGGTGCCAGGGAGGGAACCTTGCTATGGGATGCTTTCCAGCCCCCAAAAGGCCCTCATGGAGGTGGCAGCTACAAAGAGAGAAGAGCCCCCCAATTACTTCCCCAGGCTGTCATCTGGGCTCACCCCTGGGCACAAGCTGTCAGGCTGGGCTGACCAGGTATCCCCCAGCAGACCCCAACCCAGAACTGTAACATGGGGGTGTGGGATGATCACCATTGCTAGCCACTCATTTTGCAGGGGAGGAAGCATGGCAGGGCAAGCAGACAGCAGGTGCACAGCAGTCACAAGCCTGTGACAGCTAGGACCAGAGGCCAGCCCAGTGGCTCCCACATTGAGAATCAACATCAATTCCAGGAAGCCTCCCAGGCTGATCCCCAAAGAGCTGGCAGTTCCCCCTCCCACACACATCCCAGAGGATGTCCTCCCCTGGCTCAGCCCTGACCCATCACTTGAGTCCTGCATGGGCCTCGGTTCTCCTAGCTATGGGGTCTCCCCATACCTTGACCCAGGAAGCCCTGTGGGCAGGCCCAGGTGGGACACAAAGGTACTGCGCCCAAACCAGCACCACTCGCAAGGAGGCTTGGGAATAGGGAGGGGCTCTTGGAAAGGGAGCAGAACTTGGCTCAAGTCATAGAACCTGGCAAGACCTCAGCGGGGAGCCACTTGAAGCGTGGGCTGGTCCTCCCAGTTGGGAGGCAGCCAACTTCTGCTTTGGGGCTTCAGAGATGGGAGTCTCTTCATGTATTCATTCATTCATCCAATGAATCCTGCCCAACCATCTTCCACAGCTCTGGAGTGGAGGCAACCCAACCTATTTTCAAGGGCACTGGCTAAATCCTTACCAGATAGAGTCACTGGTCCATCACTTGCCCCTCTTGGGCCTAGCACAGCTCTAAGTGACAGTAAAAGATGCTAATCAGCAGCAACCCCATGTTTAAGTTGCATCATGGTATTCATGCCCAGCTTGCACACCTTGGGGTTCATTTCAGACTCACAACCATCCCCCGGGCAATGTTAGCCCTCAGTGACAGGTGGGAATCTGAGACTCAGCTGTGACATGGCCTTGCAGCTAGAGAGGCAGGGCCAGGAGGCAGCCCAGGCAGCTGAGCTCCCAGCCCAGTGTTCACCTTACACTCCACTCCCAGCCCTCCACCAGCTTGGGTTTCACGTGGAAGACAGGATTTATTCAGGGAGAAAAATGTGATTTGGGCCCCTAATTATAAAAATAATAACAGTGAAGATGAATCAGAGGCCCAGTACACTGCTGAATTTGTTAAATGCACGAGAGTTAATTGCTAAACACAGAACCCCCACCACCCCTCCTCTGGGCCAGGCCCACAGTGCCCTGGGCTGGCACAGCCACACATGCATACACACACATACACACATGTACACACGCATGCATGCCTCGGTAGCATGAGTTCCTACACGTTCCAGGAGACGGGATGTCCCAGCCCCTTCACTCCCCTCTGATAACCCAGCAGCTTTCCGTAGGACAGGCATGTACTCTTCAGGCTGGCCATGTCGGGCACGTGCCAGGCAAGCTGCCAGGGCCGGGGACCCTAGGCCAGCTGGGCCCTAGAGGGTGACCTGCTCCATGACCCTGCTGAACCTCAGGAAGAGGGGTAACTCCCCAGAATGTGTGGCCAAGAGCCCCCACCCAAGCCCTCCTCAGAGCCAGTGTTCACTGCAACGTAGGGCTTAACGAGAAGCCTCAGGGACACCCCAGCTTCCTGTGGGCACCCAGGCCCTGGAGGTTGGGCATTCTCAGGCAGAGAACAAAAGAGAGGCTCGGGAGCAGGAAAGCGGGTGAATCTGGGAAAAGCGGAGGTGTCTGTGTGGGGGAATCAGTGTGGAGAGGGCACAGCCGAGAAGTGCTAACTGGGCAGCCGGAATGCACGACAGAGAAGACCCTGTGGCATGGCACATGGGCTCTGAAGCAGGCAGAGCTAGCTTTGGATCCTTGCCCCGCCACTTACAAGCTGGGTGAACTTACCCTCTCTAAGCCTCTCAGTGTCATCTGCTAAATTATAATAATAGTACAGACTTGTGAGAAGTAGATGAGGTCCTCGGTATAAAATGCCAAACATCATGTCTGGCACGTAGGACCCGCTCAATTCACAGTAGCTGTTCTTAGGAAAGTGCAAAAAGGCTCTGAAAGCAAACCCTAAGAAATGAGCCACAGCCTGCCCTGGGGGCTGTTAGAAAGGGGGTTTACACTGCTGAGAGGCAGCAGAGGTTCTGGGGACAGGGACCCAGGGCAGCCCCTGTCCTCATCACCCTGTCCATTGACTGGTATGCTGGGGTGAAGAAGAGGTACAGACAGCCACTGCTGCCATGCTGGTGTCTTTCCAGGGGATTCTGGAGGGTCCTGGGGAACTTCTCTCGCCCCATGCCCTCATTGTTCAAATGAGGGGGCTGAGGTCACTCAGAGAGTAAGGACCGAGGCAGGTCTGCCAACCCACACATGAGCTTTCTATTGCCTTTGAGGCACTCTGCCCCCTGCTCCGAAAGGGAAGCCAGGGAGCAAAGACCTAGCAACCACACTCCCTGGGAATAGAGATGCAAAGCTCTGCTCCTATTCCCACTCAGGGCTTCGACTGAGACCTTGTTGAGGCCCAAGGAACTCTAGTGCTTCCTCCAAAGCCCAGACCAAAGGCACCTCCTCTGGGAAGCCCACCTGACCAGCAATTGCGGTCCTGCCAGGTGACCAAGGTATCTCCTGCCAGTGCGCTCTTTTGAAGCTTTGGCCTAGCCCCCATCCTGGTCTGTGGATATGTTGTTTCCCCATGCTGTGCTTCCAGGTTTTGAGGCCAGGAGCACAATCTTAGTCAAATTTGAGGCCCCAGGTCCAACACCATGATCCAGCTTAGCACTTGTGTGTGTGGAATGAAGGAGTTCTGACCATGCTGGGCTGAGACCCACCAGATGCAAGGGCCCGAAGAGTAGGGACGGGGCTCTGGGCATTGCCATCCTGCCCTGGCCTGTCCCACCCCCTTGCCTGGGCCCCACGCTAAGAGCAAGTTCCTGGTGCAGGCTGTACCCTGTCCCAGACACCTGGCATTTACCAAAAGGGCAGAGACAGTGAGAAGGGCCTCCTCTGTGCTATCCACTCATGAAGGAGTCGGGCGGCCAGGAGGAGGGAGAGGAGTCGGATTTCAGTGTGCCTGAGGATGACAGAACGACAGCAGATGTTCGCCATGTCAGAAACCGACCAAGGAGTAACATCTACATGAGACAATACGAGGAATGACCACAGAGCAACAAGATGACTGCAACCTTGCCCCCAAAATGGGCAAGAGAGATAAACAGGCAATTAAAGGAGACAAAAGCCCAGAAGTTAACAAGTGTAAGAGAAGATGCTGAATGTCACCAGACATCACTTTACTTCTGATAGATGAGTAAAAATGCAAAAGCTGGATAAAGTTCAGCATTGGTGGCGATGTGGGGACATAGAAGCACTCTGTTCCGTGACAGGCTGGGCTGGACAGCCACATATGTCTGCAATCCAGCAACTCCACTCATGATTGCGTCTTGGAAGCTCAGCCGGGTTCCCATGGGAGAGTCACGGCAGCTGGTTCATGGTGCGCGTCGGGGGGATAACGTGTGGCTGCCATCACGGGGCTCCATGTAGCAGTCTGCAGCAACAAGCCTAGGTTCATGAACAGGGCTAAGTGAACAAGATCTGTAACAATGATATTTGCCAAAGGGAAAACAAGTATGTTTACAAGACAACAATACTCATCTGTAGGAAACATGCAAACAAAGGCATCAAGTACAGGACTACGAGGGGACAGGGAAGGGTGTGGGGAGGGGTGAAAAGGAGTAAACCCAAACAAAACAAGAAAGGCCAGTGACGCCAGTGAGCCTGCTGTGGCCTGAGTAAGTCTAACCACACCTCGGGTCCACACCTGAGGACCACACCTGAGGTCCTCAGGGAGGGACAGTCCCCAGGTCCTTCAGCACAGGCTCAGGTGGAGCCAGGAGCCACGTCCACAAGGGTCAGAGCAGGGCCTGACCTTGGAGGCTGCCTCTCCACAGGCAGATGAGAGTTTTTGCTGAAGTCAAACGCTGCACACCCAAGCCCCAGCCAGCCTGGGCTCCTTTTATGCCCTGGAAATGGAAGATGGAACCTCAAGCCAGTGATGGGGCTGGCCTGAGCTGGGTGCCAGGAGGAAATGGGAAGCAAGTCCTACCTTTATAAAGCAATTCAGGTAAGGGGAAAAATGTTCCTGGAATTCAGCTGGTTTTTGTTTTTTTCTTTAAGGAGAGTCCTTATCTTTTGACACACATTTAGATATGTCTGTGAAATGAAATGCTGTCTTAGGAGTGCTTCAAAATAATCTAGGGGTCGAGGCAGGGAGAGCGGGCAGGGGTGTGAGTGAAATCGGCTTGGCCATGAATTGATAGCTGCTGAGTCCGGAAATGGGTGCACGGGGCACATTCGACTCCATTCTCCACTCATGTGTATGTTTTTTAGGGTTTCCACAATAAAAGCTTAAAAACGAAGTTCCCAATAAGAACTCTCCCATGTGAGGAGACCAGCCCCTGACCTCAGGGACCCCCCATCTGGTCTGATAGGGGACACAAAGCCAGCCGCCCTCTGTGTGGCCAAGGCCTCTCTGCAGCTTCTCAGCCTGCCCCCACTGGCCAGGGGCCACACTGTGGCACACAGGCATGGTCCTAGCCTTGGACCTGGCCTTTGTCACGGAGACCAAGGTCAGGCACTGGAACCACATCTAAGCAGACCCGGTTCGAGGTCCAGCTTCACCTTGCATATGGCTCTTGGCACCTCACTTTAACAGAACCTGTCTGGGTCAGAGGAAATGCCCGGTGAGTCTCGGACCATTATCAGTGGGGAAAAGTCCCTGCTGGCCCAGCCTCTCCCCAGCCAAGTCTCTCTGTTCTTACCATGGTTACTCACTCTTGCTGCCTCCACCTCCCCGTCTGTATGATGAAGACTGGAATCACAGGTAAGTTTGTGGATTAAATCAGGCAATGTTTAATAAATGCCCAAAGTTGGCAGGACTAGGGGAGGGAGCTGGCCGAGGTCACACAGCCAGGTAGTGGCAGAGCTGGATTATTCACAGCAGCAGGACACTGCGCCAGCTGCCACCTCCACCCTCTACTATGAGGCCCACAGGCTGGTGGACAGTGTCCTAGTTCAGAGTCAGTGGTGGTGTCCTCGAGACCCTCCCTTCCAGCTCCCAGACCCACGCCAGGAGCCTCTGACTCCGGGAAACACCAAGACCCCTGTGTGGGGAAGATGTAAGCCGTGAAGGGGAGGGCTGGGGAAAGAGGGAGGCAGAAGCCTTTATCCTGCTCTCGGAACACAGAGGGGCCCAGGGACATTTGTTTGATACAGTGTGCCCAGATCCAGGGGCTCTATCAGGAGGCTGCTGGGTGACTCCTAAGACTCCTAAGGAGTCTTAGCCTTGCCTGGCCTCTCCTTTCATAACAATAATAACAGTCAACATTTCTATAGTTCCTACTATTAATATGTATAAGGCACTGTCCTATTGGCTTATATTGGAGAATCACATTTGATTCTCACAATAATCCGTAAAGGCCAGTGCTATTACTGTCACCATTTGACAAATGGGGAAACTGGGGCACAGAGAGGGTAAGTAACTTTCCCAAAGTCACCCAGCTTGCAAACAGCAGGGCTAGGATTTGATCCCAGGCAGTTGCCTTGCGTCTGTGCCCTTAACCACCCTGTACGCTCTCAGCACAGCCTGGCTTCTCCCAAGGCAGGATTTCCCGGGAGGCTGGGGGTTGCTGATGGATGGGGGCAGGCTCAATCACGAAGCGAAACAGGCCAATGGCTGCACCTCCTACCCCCTGGGGACCCTGGGCACCCACCCTCATCTGCCCTCTGAGGTCAGATGATGGGGAGATCAGGCAAGGCAGCAGCAGACACCCTGTTTACCCCATGACACCTGGGACAGGGGCTTCACCCACAGGCGGCAGTGCTGGCCCTGGGCAGCACCCCTATTCTCTCTTACTCAGGAAAGCACAGTGGGAGCTAAGCGGGAGTGACACTGTCAGAGGGATGGGTTTGAAGTTACTTTTTTTTCCCCCTTAATTTAAATCATTCACAGAAAGTTAACCAAGATCAGTAACAAAGTACTGGGGAAACAGCCTCACAACCCGTCACAACAAGGCCCTGGAGAAGCTCTATCCTCTATTGAATGGGAGCAGCTGGGGCATCCCCCTGCACCTTGAAATGTGTCCCTCTAAAAAGAAGAAGTGCAGTGCATGGTGGTTAGGGGCACTGGTCTCAGGGTGGGTGCTATCACTTCCAAGCTGTGCAACCCTGGACTGCAGATTAACCTCTCTGGGCCTCAGTTTCCTCATCTATAAAGTAGAGATGATAATGGCATCCCCTCACAGAGTTGCTACAAGGTTTCAAAGAACTAAGGTAGGTAAAGCACTCAGCCTAGGGCCTGGCACATAGTAGGTATGCAACATTGGCTGTTAGCATCACTACTGCTATCAGGACCAGGCCCAACCTCCTTTGAGGAAGGAACCGCAACTTCTTTATCTTTCTCTATCGCAACATTTTCCACAGGGCTCAGCACAGAGTAGGCGCTCTGTGTCTTAGGTCAGGTTCCCCAAAAGCAGATCCTGAGATGAGGATTCACAGCTAATGACTTGGGAGTGCTCCTGGGGAAACTGGAGAGGGACTGGGGGAACCAGGACAGGAAAGGGAGAGGCCAACAAGGGCGTGATTTCAGGTGAAGCTCTGCAGAGGATGGTGAAAGGGTGGCCTTGCAAAAGTAATAGGCCTGGTCCCGCAGGGGAACTCTGGAGTGTAAATTCCACCTCAGGGTTGTTCCCCATCCCAGGCAAGAGCTGAGACCTCACTCCCCTGCACCCCTCCTTATATTCCAGCAGCAGAGGACAGGGCCAAGAGAGAGCACCCAAAAGGGAAAGCACCTGGGGGCCAGGGAGGGCCCATGGAAATATCATAGAAAAGGGGTGTGAGGGGATCTGCCACCCTTCATAAATGGCAGCCCAGCTCCTGAAGGGTTACACTCCCCTGTGGAGTCCAGGGCAGTCCCCTGTGGACTGCCAGGCAGTGAGGAGTAGCTCTAACTCAGAAGCCAGGAGGGTGCCCTGACCAGCCAGCCCCCCCACTGGCTGACACAAGGAGCACTGGGACTGCTGGAGTTGATCTTGGGAGCCCCTACTATGTGCCTGGCACAGATGCTAAGTCCATCACATGATTTGCTCATTTAATCCTCAGAACAGTCCTAGATAATATCCCAATTTAGAGAGGAGGAAACTGAGGCATGGAGGCATGACACGGAGAGTCCAGCTTGAGGCCCCCCAAAGAGCTAAGGGCAAGATGATCAACATCATTAGTCATTAGAGAAATGCAAATAAAAACCACAATGAGATACCATTTCACACTAGGATGGCTATAACAAAAAATAAAAAAACAAAACAAAACAGAAAATAAGTGTTGGTGAGGATGTGAAGAAATTGGGTCCTTCATACACTGCTAGTGGGAACATGAAACGGTGTAGCTGCCGTGGGAAACAGTTTGGCAGTTCCTCCGTAAGTTAAACGTAGAAGTCTCACATGACCTCATAATTCTACTCCAGTATACAGCAAAAAAAACCTGAATACTGGTGTTCAGACAAAAGCTTGTAGAGGGGATGTTCATAGCAGCTATGACTATGTTGCAAAGTGCTTTGTCCAAGACCTTAACTCTACATAGTTAGATTCCTTCTAGTTCCTGGCTACCCTCACTCCTGAGGTGAAAGAATCCAAACCATTCCCCAGTTCTGCCTGTTTTCTTCTTTCTTCTGTCTGCCTTCACAAGGTCTGAGTCACTCCCCAAGTCTGACTGGCTTGCAAGTTTCTTTTCAATTTACTAACTTCTTATTCTCCTTAATGACTTTTTCTCCCTCTATATTTTTCTCTTTTGATCAACACTTTCCAATCAAAAGCTACTAAAATCCTCATTCCGGTGTAATAAATTCCTTTCTTCTTTTTATGAGATTTTAGTTTAAATGATTTTGCTCTTTGCTGGGTTTAAGAATGTGCCTGGTGATACTGGCATATTAGATTTTCAATTTTTAAAGTATATAGTACACGAGGGAAAGAATTGTCAAGGTTAGTTGAGTTCTTCAGCCCTTTAAAAAATCATTGTATTTGCTGATCTTCAAATGTACCTAAGTTTATCAGTTGTTTATCAGTTTATTCAGTTTATCAGTTATTCTCTTCAGTAACTATGTCTTCTGCAAACTTTTCATCATATTAATGCTACACTGCTTGTCTTAGGCTGCATCCAAAGAGAATTTACTTAATGAAGTTTCAAAGGGCAAAAAAAAAAAAGCTAAAAGGTGGAAACAACTGAAATGTCCACCAACTGATGAATGGATAAACAAAATGTGGTGTATCCCTACAATGGACTACTATCCAGCCATAAAAGGCAATGAAGTACTGATACATGCTACAGCATGGATGAACTGGAGAACATTACGCTGAATAAAACAAAGCCAGACACAAAAGGCCACATGTTGTACAATTCCATTTATATGAAATGTCCAGAACAGGCAGATTCACAGAGACAGAGCGCAGGTCGGTGGGTGCCAGGGGCTGGGAGGGGGGAGGGGGGAGTGGGCAGTGGCCGCTAATGGGCACTGGGACCAGACATTGGTGAGGGCCAGACAACATTTTGAACGTCCTAAATACTGCTGAGTCGTACACTTTAAAATAGCAAATTGTGTGTGTATTTCACTACAAATTTTTTAAGTAAAAAAACAAGTTAAAGGCAGAGCCTGGACCAGACGAGTTCCTGACCCTCCCCTCTGAGTGCCTGGGAGCTGCCAACCCAGAGTCAGCCACAAATAAACAGAACGAATCGAAAGCAAGTCTTCCAGGTGCTATGCTGACAAGGACATGGGGTTCGAGTTGTTTTTAAACATTTTTGTGCCTTGGCCTGTTGAAAAAATAAAAGCTCTGACCTTGAGTTCACACAGATCTATATGATGTGACTCCACCACTGGCTGTGGGACCTCAGGCAAATCACTGTGTCTGTCTGGGCCTCCGTTTCCCAATCTGTAAAATGGAGATAAAAAGAAGCAACTCTCCATGCTGCTGGGAAAATTAAATGAGTTAACTCACGGAAAAGCCCTGAGCATAGCACTGGATGCACGGCAAGGGCTCCGCGAGCGTTGGTTTCCTTCCTCCCTCTCCTTCTGTCCCCGAACATGCCCTTGGCATTTATCCCAGCCAGATTTCACCTGTGCAAACACCTTCCCGGGAGGCTGCGCACACACGGCAGCACTTGTCCAGGTTCCCTTCCCATGCGGTGTTTGGACTTTCAAAGAGAAAACTAGTCAATCCACAAGAAGCCTAAGTGACAGAGGTAACTGAAGAATTCCTGGACTGGCCCAGGAAATATCTGGGAAGGGGAGCACTCCCTTCCCTCTAGCCACACCATTTATGCAGCCACCTGCTTCAACACGATTTTCCCACACAGGCACACGCACACGCTCAGACACACACACATCCAAACTCCTAATCCAGCAATTCCCAAGAGCTAGTTTCTAACCATGTTCTCCAGCTCAAACCGTCAGTGTGAGAATGCTGATTGATCTTCCAGGGAAGAACTATTGTTTTTTCTATTTTTGCTATTAAAATGCTTGTTTTTTAGGGTGTAATAACAGGAAGTTAATTTTTAATTAGCCTTATGCCCTGAATTAACAAAATAAGAGGCCAGCAACCCTAATATCAGTTTTCAAAATGGCTTTTTGAAATGTTATTACTAAATCCTCAAATCTGAGGAACACAGCTCTGCACCCCCTAGCTCCAGTCTCCCCCTCCTGGCAGGGAGTGAATCCTGCCTCACTTGCTCAATGGGTAGGAGGAGGACAAGGGTCCTGAGGTCCACCCTGCCAGGGCCACTCTCTCCAGCCCCTCCCTGCCTCTCCCACAGTAGCAGACAGGCTCCAGCCCTCCCTCTTCCCAGGCATCACTGATTCCAGGCTGGGTACCACAGCCTTGAGAGCCAGCCTCTGCATACCAACAGCCTGGTCCCTACGTCCTGGTGCCAGGGGAGGTGGGTAACATGGAGCCATCATACTCCCCCATTTACCAGACCTCTGGATTGGCTTTAAAAGGGACAGTCTGTGTTCAGAGAGAAATTTTCCTTGAACCAAAAGAGGCTGATTTACACGGTGTGAACCCCACTCAGCCTGGGCAATTCACAGCTCCCTCAAGAGGGACCCGTAGGCATCACTGCCCCCTCCTGGCCCCCTCCAGGTCTCTCAGGTTTGACCAAACCACTCAAAGTATTGTCCTACCACCCAAGGTGAGGCTGAGGGCATGATCAAAGCCTCTAATACTACTGGCCAGGAACATATCCCAAACTCCCCATTTAAAACCCTGTCTTCGGGGCTGGGCACGGTGGCTCACGCCTGTAATCCTAGCACTCTGGGAGGCCAAGGCGGGAGGATCGCTCAAGGTCAGGAGTTTGAAACCAGCCTGAGCAAGAGCGAGACCCCCGTATCTACTAAAAATAGAAAGAAATTAATTGGATAACTAAAAATATATAGAAAAGATTCGCCGGGCATGGTGGCACATGCCTGTAGTCCCAGCTACTCGGGAGGCTAAAGCAGTAGGATTGCTTGAGCCCAGGAGTTTGAGGTTGCTGTGAGCTAGGCTGATGGCACGGCACTCTAGCCCAGGCAACAGAGTGAGACTCTGTCTCAAAAAAAGGAAAAAAAAAATCCTGTCTTCGGAGTCAGGCGGGGTGGCTCATGCCTATAATCCCAGCACGTTGGGAGGCTGAGGCAGGAGGATCACTTGAGGACAGGAGTTCAACGTTGTAGTGAGCTATGATAACGCCACTGTACCCCAGACTGGGCAACAGAGTAAGACCCTATCTCAAAAAAACAAAAAAACAAAAAAAAAGAAAGAAAAAAAAGGAGACCTGGGGCCAGCCACTGGGGGCGCTCCCACATGTGACCTTCGACTTGCGTTAGAAAAACCATCAGGAGACCACAAGGGGCGATGAAGGGAAAAGGAGAGGGAAGACACGGATGGACAGGCAGGGAGCAAATACAGACCAAGGGCCACTGTGGGCCAGGGACAGTGAGTGCTCAGTGCCAAGAATGCAAAAATGAACGAGATACAACCCTCTGTGCTGAAGGGCTCACAGGTAAGCAGGTGTAACCCAGAGGAAGAGGAGAGGTCAGGACTAACACTTATCAGGTCTATTCATCTCCCATTATCCAAGAGAGAAGAGCCACATCCTCCTGGGGCTGACAACCAAGCCAAAAAGTAGGAAAGTTACAGATTGGAATAAGCCCTAGAAGGAAATAAACAGAAAGTGAGATGAAGCGGAACTGGGATGGGGGTTTAGAGAGGGTGGTTGTGGGGGCCTCTGAGGAGGTGGCACTGGACATGATGGGGTGGAAGACAGGATGAGAAGGAAGAGTGTTCCAAGTAGAGGACAGCAGGTGCAAAGACTGGGCGGCAAGAGAGGACGCAGCGTGTTCAAGGAGCAGGACGCTGATGTGGCTGGAGCACAGTGAGCAACAGGAGAGAGGGGGCAGGTCAGGCAAAGCCTTCCAGGCTGTGCTGAGGAATTTGGGTTGTGTGATAAGAGCTTTATCCCCATTTAGTAGATGAGAAAACCAAGGCTCAGAGAGGTTAACTAACTTGCTCAATATCACACAGCTGGCCAGTAGCCAAGCTGAGATTCCACCATTACAGTCTGATGATAAAGCTCACGTTTGCTTCCTCTACCCATTGAACAGGCATGGGGCTGGCTGTGCCAAAACGTAACTAGTAAGTAATTAATGACAAGTGGTTTAACCACAGGAGCCTGAAGGTGGCCACTTTTTCAGGGAAGTCTTTGTGGAGGAGTTAGCAACCAAACTGGGCCTTTAAGGACGAGAAGGATTTTGGAAAAGTTGGGGAGAGAGTGTCCGAAGCGAGGAGACTAGCTTGAGCAAAGGCCAGGGCCGTGGAACACGTGGCCTGTTTGGAAGCTGAGAGGCCACGTCGTTACTGAGAGCGAAAGGAGTGGAGGTGTGTGTGGGAAGGCAGGTTGGCCCAGATCCTAGGGACTCTGAACGCCTACCAAGGATGTCTACATTGACTCTCCAGGCAATGGGGAGCCAAGGAAGCTACTTGAACAGTCTGAGGTGTTCTGTGCTTTGTAAAGATAACTCTGGTGCAGGAGCCTGGAGAGGCCAGGGATGGGGGAAGGGGCCGCTGAAATAAATGAGGGGACAGAGGCTGCAGAGGGAGGTGGGGCAGGGAAGGCCCCTCAAACCCTAGAGGTAACCTCGACCACCAGCTCCCCCTGGGCAGGGGCTTATCCTGATCACACTCAACCTCCACAACCTGGCTGGGGGTATTTGAGAGAACACAGAGGCTCAGACAGTAGGTAGAAAAGCATTTTTGCAGACCCCAAGAACAAGGTGTTCCCAGCCCCAGATCCCACTCTGCTTCACTCCACTCCTTCCCCCAGGCCCGGCCTGGGCCCGTGGCTATGGTCCATTCCTAGCCAGTAGCCCCAGGCCCTGTTGCTAGTGATCCCCAAGGCTCTCTGCTCATGCCCCCAGCCCCCAGGCCCATCCTCCTCCCCCAGAGCCCCAGCCCCCATTCTCTCAGGAAGCATAAAGGGCAGAGTGTCAGCCTCGCAGGGGTGACAGATACCAAGAGCAGCCAACATTTACACAGCCCTCACTCTGAAAGGGGCCATATTTTATGTGCATTATTTTCACTCACTTCATCCTTACGAGATGGGGAGCTATTGTGTCCTAAGGAAGGAAAACTGAGGTATGAGCGACTTGCCTGAAAGATTGGAACCCTGGAAGTCTAGTGCCAGGGTCAGTGTTTTGTTTTGTTTTGTTTTTTTTGAGACAGGGTCTTCCTCTGTTGCCCAGGCTGGAGTGCAGTGGCACAATCATAGCTCACTGTAACCTTGACTCCTGGGCTCAAGCAATCCTCCCACCTCAGCTTCCCGAGTAACCAGGACTACAGGTATGTACTACCACAACCAGCTAATTTTTTTATTTTTTGTAGAGACAGGGTCTCACTATGTTGCCCAGGCCGGTCTTGAACTCCTGGGCCCAAGTGATCCTCTCGCCTTGGCCTCCCAAAGTGCTGGGATTACAGGCTTGAGCCACTGTGCCCAGCCTGTGCTTATACACTCTACTGGGTGCTGTGTCTTAAGTTAATCGTTGCTCTCTCTAGACTCGGAGAGAGTCTCTACTTCCTCTCTCCTCTCCTCTTTGCTTTTGCGATGATCCTTCCAGATGCTCACGCCAGGAGGGAAGCGTGCATGTGAGAATTTGGTATCTGAGCCTCAGCCCCTCCCTCCTCAGGAGCCACCTGCCTGCCTGCCACAGCAGGTGGTGACGAACTGGCCCTGATGCCAGATGGCCCCTCTGCGGAAGCAGGCGAGCCTATCTGAACCCTCCCCTACCCCTGCACCAGAGATGGCTGCCAGCCCCAATGGCCAGGCCTACAGCAGACCGTGCCTGGCCCCTGCCCAACCCCAGCCAGCTCTCACACCTCACTTCTGCTCCAGGGACCCAGCCCCGCAACCCCTGACCAGGATGTCCTGGTGCCAGGGTCTCATCAGCTCCAGGACTTGGGCGGCTGAGCGTCCACTAGATGGCACAATGCGCACAGAAATACAGGTTGACCACTGAGCCTCCACTCCCACCTGCAGAACCAGATTTCACCACACACCCTTTGCAGTTATCTCATTGTTGTCCCCATTCCTCACGCCAACCCATAGCCAACCATTTGTATGTGTTCTTGCAAAACAAGTACATGTATTTTTCAGTTTCATACTTAGTACATTATATATTTCTTACTTTTTTATTCAGCACCATGTGTTTGAACTTCATCCATGTTACTATGAGCACATTTAGTTCCTGGTGGGCACCCTCCACATTTGCCCACCCACTCTGAGGGTGACGGGTACCCAGGTTCCCTCCAACACCCTATAACAACCCTTCCACGATTGTCCTTGACATGATCCCTTATAGCCCTGCCTGAAAACCTAGGGAGCGGGATTGCTGGGTTACAGGGTATTCATCTGACATAGTACCGCCAGCCAGCACTCAACCCACCTAGTTCTTGGAGGGTCCTAGGGAAGACTCCCCGGCCTCCTGGGACTGCTCAGCCTAGCACCTCTTCCTGGGGGTTGGGGGAGGCCCAAATCCTTTCTGCTTGGGCTCCTAAGGAGATGGAGAGCTGCTGGCCAGCAGCCTCTGTCAAGAGCATCTTGTAAATATTCAGACCATAAAGTCTCCCCTAATCCTGCTCTTCCACATTCATTGAACACTCGCCAAGGGCCGGCCCATTGCATCCCGCACATCCTCCTCAGGAGTCTTTTGATTACAAAGGCCATTCTTTTTCTCCCTTCCCGCTCCCACAAAACTATCCCAGTTTTCTGCATTTCCCCAAGTTCTCTTCTCAGCCTACCCCTTCCTGTGATCAGCTCTGCACTTCCTAGCTATGTGTCCATGGGCATGTTACTTAGACTCTCCAAATCGCCTTGTCTATAATGCGGAAATGAGTAATATTACTAAAAAGAGGCACACAGGCATAATCCCTCCCTGGCCTCTGCACACGGCCTGCTCGACAACTCACTGCTGCCCTGCTTCCCACACATATTCAAGTAGCTGATACCCCTCCTCCTCCTCCAGGAAGTCATCTCTGATTGAACCAGATACAGTGCCAAAGCCCTTAACCCAACTGTCACCTATTAAGAGCTCAAATTTTTTGGCTGAAATTGAAATAACAATAATGGCTATGGCCAGGCACGGTGGCTTACGCCTGTAATCCCAGCACTCTGGGAGGCAGAGGCCGGAGGATCCATCACTCAAGGCCAGGAGTTTGAAACCAGCCTGAGCAAGAGCGAGACCCCGTCTCTACTAAAAATAGAAAGAAATTAATTGAACAACTAAAAATATATAGAAAAAATTAGCCGGGCATGGTGGCGCATGCCTGTAGTCCCAGCTACTCGGGAGGCTGAGGCAGGAGGATCGCTTGAGCCCAGGAGTTTGAAGTTGCTGTGAGCTAGGCTGATGCCACGGCACTCCAGCCCAGGCAAGAGTGAGGCTCTGTCTCAAAAAACAAACAAACAAAAAAAAAACAATAATGGCTATGATGCACTGAGCACCTACTAGTGACAAGAGTTCTTTTTCCTACTCCATAATCGCACAAGAGCCCTGGAAGGCAGACATTATCACCTTCATTTCTCAAATGAGAAGGCTGAGACTCAGAGAGTTAAGGTGACTTACCCAAGGTCACCTTCAGGCAATTGTCAAGGTCAGAACTGGAATACAGGCTTGTCTGACATGAAAGTTTTCTCCTACTCCACACCACCTCCTTCAGAATACCTTCCTTTTTCCCTTATTACCCACCCCCCACAGTGTATGTGCTGTATTTTAACTGGTTTCAAGTACACAAATAATAGAGTGATACATTCTCCCTATTGAAAAAATTAAAGCACTATATAGATAGAGCTGCCTCGATTTTGACCAGGACTTTCTACCCTGCCCAGAGGAAACCCCACTATCAGCAGTGTCTCGGGTATCATTCCAGTGTTTTTTGTGTGCATTTACATAAATATTTCTACATCTGTAGGAAATAATATATTGAGTACTTTTGACATAAATGATGTGTATATATTACTCTTAACGTGCTTTTTCCCTCTCAACAGTATGTCTTGAGAGCTACACCTACTTATACCCATGCCATCCTTTCCTGGAACAGTTGCGTGGTATTCCATGCACTCACAGACTTCGCTTATTTAATCAGTCCCCCCGTGATGGCTATTCAGATGGTTTCCAATTCTATTAAAGACGGGCTGAAATGAACATACATGTACAGACCTCTTTGTGCACTGACATGTGCTCTGTATCTGTCACACTGCTAACAAATACCTCTCACAAAAGTTCTCAACCTGGGAGCCACTGGAGGCTTTGAGGGGGCCTCAAACCCCTGAAACTGTTTCCAAAGTCACCTATGTGTCTGCATGTATGAACTATTCTGGGTGAGGGCCCACAACCCTTACCAGGTTTCAGGTTTTTGAAGGGCCCATAAAAGCTAAGAAGCACTGGCCTGTATTAACTTTCATACCTTTATGCCCTGGGTGATATCACATTATGTGCTCAAAAGGACAAGCTGGATAGCATAAAGACTCTTCTCTCCCTTGTTTTACCAATAAACATTCCATCAGGTACTAAAACAAAGGACCTCTGGAGTCAGACCCAGGCCCAAATCCTGACTCTATCCCTCCCTGTGCAACTTTGGGCAACTAATTAACACCTAAGCCCCGGTTTCCACAGTACAAAATGAGATGAGTAATACTTGCTTCATAGGCTCGTTCTGAAGAGTAAATGAAATCCCGTGTGCCAAGCATCTAGCACATGTAGTAGGTACCCCCGTGTGTTCATACCCTGGGCTCCCTTTACTTCTGGTCAGGCACTTTGGGCAGCCAGGACCTTCTCAAGGGCAGGGACCAAGCTTCACCCAGAGTCCGCAATCCCTTTGAACTCTGAGCCTAAATCTGTTGTGGACAAATTAAGAGCAACTACGCTGTAAGCAGAGTCCTCACTCAGGCTCTCTGGGTCATATGGCGGTGCCACTGGGAGGCCACAGGACGAGCCCTGGGCCTGCAAAGGCTCTGCAGGAGTGGCTCTGACTGAAGTAGTGTGTGCGTGCAAGTGTGCAAGTGTGTTGTGTGTTCATATATGTGTGTGAATGAGTATGTGTGTGTATGTTCACATGGGTTGGGAGAGGCAGGAACCAAAGGGGAGACAGGGTTTCCAGAGAGGCAGCAACCCGGCCCTTCCCCTTGAGGAGTCTCCAGGCTGATGGAACAAATATTCGATCACCTACTATGTGCCAAGCACTGCTCCTGTCCTTGAATGCATAGGAAGACAAAAACAAGACAGTTGGGTTCAAACAATATTTTCAGGTGCCAGCATTGTTCTAAGCACTGGAGATACAAAAAGACATGTCCCCTGCCCTCTGCCAAAGTCAGACATGACATGTCCTCTGGAGTCAGACAGGTACATCAATAAGTACAACCCTGTATGTGGCACCTGGGAGCAGAAGTGTGTTCAAGGCCCAGAAAGAGTGGAGAGGGCAGAGTTGATTCTGTCCTGGGCAGCAAACCCTTTGAGAGAGAGAGGGCGTGTCCCCTGCCCAGCAGATGCAGACCCAGGGTGTCTTTAGCCACCTTTTCTCTTTCCTCACCCCCACATGGCCACCAAGCCCCCTGCTGGACAGAACTCTCCTCTGGGGGTGGAGAATCACCAGGGGACCCAGTGCCTACACGCAGTGCACGTGACAACCCAACCCTCCCTCTTAGCAGCTGGTCCCCACCTTTCCCATCCCACCCTCCCCCTCACATCCCGGCAGACAGCCTCTCTTGCCCCAGGCTGCACCCCACCGACACACCAGCTTACCTCTCTGAGCGCCCAGTCTGCCCACCAGGCGCAGGGAATGAGGTGCTCATGTTCCCCTTCCTCCCCTACACTGGGACCTTCCATCAGTCACAATGGCCTCCCCACCTCCAGCTTCTCCTTCCACTGCCCCCTACCTCCACCAACAAACAACAACAACCAACCATGCTGCAGTGGTGTTGTGGAGGGGCTAAGAAGCCCAGCTCCCCCATTCCCAAGCCCTGGGACCTTAGACAAGTTACCCCACCTCTCTGAGCTTCATTTTCCGCCTCTGTAGCACAGGGCAAAACCCAGTGATGCCGGTAGAACTGATCTCTGAGGCCATTGGGAAGCTAAGACGGTATCAGGCACATAAAATGCTCAGGACGGGGCTTGGCAGGTAGGCAGTGTTCACTGAATGTGATCACTATTGCTGTAAGCTCTTGGCAACAGCCACGGTATCTGAAAGGGCACAAAGCCTCCATTAGATGGTCAGGAATAGAGACCAAGGACAGCATCAAATGGTTGTTTACTTTCCCATCAAATAATCCTTCAGGCTAAGTCAGGTGAGCCCCCAGACTCCGTCTCTCCTGGGGTCTCTGCCCAGCCCCACCTGGGGCCTTGCTCTCCCTCAGGCAGCTCTGTCTGCTTCCCCGGCCTCAGAGTGAAACACAGGCCACACTAGTGGTCCTCTCTTGCTGATAATATTGACCTCTTAGTACTTACTATGCTAACACCTTCTTACCAAAGACCCCCTCACAGCAACAAGAAGAACCACCCACCTACAAAAAGTAGCTCAGGACTCACTCCCATCCTAAAACATCTGTATGTTGCCCTCTAGCTACACGGCCCACCCCTCTTCTTCCTTCTCCACCCAGCTTCTTGAAGTTGTCCTCACTTCCCCCATCCTCTTCTAAACCCGCCACAGACTGCCCGACCCCACTGCTCCAGCAGCGACCGTCTGTGGTCACTTCCGTTCCTCTGCAGCCCTCACCTCATTGATGAGGTCGAGGTTGACCACTTCCTCCTGGAACATTGCCTCCTTGGCTTCCAGGACTCTACTTCCCCATCCTCCTCACCCCTCTCTGACCATTCCTCTTGATCTCCTGCCCAGCTCCCTCCTCCTCCACCAGCCTCAAATGTTTGTCTTTGTTGCCTCTACCCATGGCTTCCTGCTCCTCCCCCATTCCTCTCTCCTTGGGTGACCTCAGGATTTGAAGTACCACGTATGTCCTGATGCCTCTGAAATCTCTCTCCATCTGCTCTTTCCCCCACCTTATGTTTAGTGTACCCCCACTGTCCCCAAGACACTTGCAACTCAACCAGCAGAAGAGAACTCCCTTCCCCCTCCTTCTCTCCCCTCCTGGGATCCTGGACTCCATAAGGAGCCTCACCTCTTTCTACCTCCAGACCCTGCCCACTCCACCTTTTGGGAAGTTTAACAATTGGGTGGCCCAGAAGGTTTAAGACTCAAAAGTGCAGGGAGACCTGGATGCACATCATTTCAAGGACGCCGCTCAGAGGAGGGGTGGCTCCTGAGCACAGGGCTGGCCCGAGGAGCAGGGTCAGCGCAGGGCAGCAGAAGGGGAGCAAGCCCACAGCCCTATCACACAGAGCCGAGGCGGCCTGCGACAGCTGCACCAGGGAGGCTGCGGGCACCTCCCCTCCCCCAGCCCAGGCCTCCACCAGTCCCCAACTGAGCTGACCCAGCCCCCTCCTCAGGCACAGCCTGCAGTTTGCCCATGCTCGCCACCCATAATCCCCTTCACTACGAAGTTCACCCCTCAATAACCTGTCCCAAAATAATCTGGTTATGCTAGCTTGAATTTCTGGACTCCTTGTCCTGTTTCCCAGCGTAACACTTCTCCATGCCAAGATACCTCAACCTGCTAAATACCTATTTTCCCCCAGACCTTTCTTGACTCCCATTCTGCATCCCTGCCTTGCCCTGCTGTAGTACTCTTATCATCTCTCAAACTTACTGAATTCCCTGCCTCCTTCCTGGCCCCCGACATCACCCCACTAGAGGGGCTCTCTGCACAGCAGCCAGGGACTCTTGATAAATGCACATCTGGGATGAGGAGTCATTGGCTATTTAAAGCAGGGTGGTGACAAGGTTAAAGTCCAGTCTTGGGTGCAAAACACACAGCCTTCCCTGGCCCCTCCCGCCTCCCCAGCCTTGCTGCCACTCTCCAGCAACCCCAAACTGCTGGCAGGTCCCAGTATATCCCACTTGGCATCACACCTCTAGCTTTGGCTGGGATGAAAGGGCCTTCCCACTTCAGTCCATCACTTGACTGATCTTCCAGGTTCTGGGCAACTTCTCAGAGAAGACTGACTCTCCCAGGTTAGTGGCTGTCATGGCATTCAGGCTCCTGACACCATGGTGGAATGAAACTGCTTACAGCTCTGTCACTCCCCCAGGAACTTCTCCAGTGCAGGAACCATATTTTGCCCATCTGGGAGCACACAGTAAATGTTTGCAACAGGTAGGGTCCAACCAAGCAACAGAGGGGGCTCAAATTGGGATAATTTGCGAAGGTATGGACCAGCATAGTGGGTACTGCAGTGCTCTGAGGCCAAGGGCCCTGGAGAGTGTGGAGAGTTGCTGGAGGGAGCTGTGACCTATGACTGAGGGCTGTGGCCAGCTCTGCCAGGAGAAAACAGGAAGTGGAGAGACAAATATGGGCATGGGAGCCCACGGATGCATTCCACACAGGTCAGCCTCCCACGGCACAGAGCAGGATGGAAAGGGGCAAGAGGGACCCCGAGGGGCAAACTAAGATTTCCAGACTGGGGCTCAATAAATGAATGGAACTTTGCCGATGAGATGTCTGAGCAAGGCTCTACAGGATGACTGACCACCACGCCAGGGAGAAAAGGATATTCCAAGCAAAGATGTGCAAAGGCATGCCAGTGGGCTCGGCATGGCTCATGCTGGGTACAAAGGCAGCAACAGCATGGATGGGGTTGGAGAAACAATGAGCGAATTGAGGTCTCTGTGTGGGACAAAACCCCACCTCCAAGCTGAAGGGACCAGGTGAGCAGAGCTGTTTAGCCAGCCTACAAAGGACTTCCTTCGCTTGGGTTTTCAGATGAGGAACTGGGTTTGGAGAAGCAGAACTGTAGCCTTTCGTGGGGAAAGAGAAAGACTCACACTCTTCATATGATAACTCATCCAGCACACATGAGAACCCACTCGGTACTGGGTGCTAAGAGCTCCATGGTGAGCCGAGAAAAGGCACCTGCCCCAGGAAGTCCCTGTCAGCCAAGTGCAGAGGACGGAAGACAGAGGCCCATTTCCTTGCCAGAGTACATGGCCAAGTTGTGGAGTGAAAGGAAACAGTGCTCTTAAACAAGGCCAGGAGCCAGCCTCTAGCAGGAAGCACTTGCTGCCCTCGGCGTGAGCTGAGGAGCTGAAGGAGCTGACCTAAGAGGCAACTGGAAGCAACTGCAAATATCCGCAGCAGTCATCTAACGGATGCTTCCGGAAAACTATTTTAGTAGCTGAGGGAGGGCACATTACCAAGAAATACTTCCACCACAGGTCAGTGCAGCAGCAAGAGAGGGAGCTATGAGGTCAGGAGGTCCTGACTTCACATCTCAGCCTGCCACTTGACAAGTCCCTTTACTCTTCTCAGCCTGGGCTTTCTCACTCATAAATCAGGCACAATGACCGCATGTCATCGTGGAGACTACTTGGAAGAGAATATGTAAGGCGCCTGGCCCAAAATTGGTACAAAGTAAGCCTTCAGTAAATTGGTTTCTCTTCTGTGCTCCTACTACCACACGCTACAGACCCAGGCTGAAAGACATGTGGCTTCCTCCACGAGCTGCCTCTGGTGGGCAGCTAGATTGTCACGGTCACTTGGCAGTGTGCCGAGACTGGGTTGGAGCCCTGGGATGGAGGAGCAGATCTGCGAAGTTCTGGAAGGGAGAGGAGCACCACTTCTGTTACAGGAGAATGGGCAGCACTTTATGAAAACCAAAAATGAAAAGGGCCTTATCTCTTGCACAGCTTTTCCCCCCTCCTAAAAGTGAAGAGTAAAAAGTCCAACTTTAGTCCATCAGTAAATGTGTATATTTTACAACCTTCTGGGTGAAGAGGGTGGGGAAACAGGTGGAAGAAAGTGGAGAAACTTTGTCGGTGAGAAGCAACCAGCAGCCCGGGCACTGAGAACACTGCAGCCAATTTATGGTGACACTGTCACTTTCCATCGCATGTTCTCTTCCTCTTTCTTTTCTACTCTCATTCCTTTTCTTTCTGTCCCCTGCCTAGGCCAAAGTACTGCTGATTGCTTCCACGGACATCATTTAAACCCAATGAACTCGAGGCAAGGAGGGTTGTGTAAATTTCTCTTACCTCTTCTGTCCATCCAACAGACATTTGCCCCAGCGAGAAGTAATCCCCCCTCTGGAACTCTGTAGAGGTAAGTGCCTCAGATGCCACCTTGAAACTATCCTCTGTATTGTTGGCACAGCACAGGCCCCACAAAGGAAGAAAAAAAAAAAACACTGGGCCCAACTCTACCACTTACTCAGTTTTCTATCTTTAAAATAGGGACACCAGCCCTACCTACCACTCAAGAGTTGTTTCTGGGGCCTGGAGTCACAGAAGTTCAGCTGGAAGAAACTTCAACAACGGTGAAAGCACTCTGTGAAGCGGAAAGTGCTCTGCAGAGGCAGAGGTCTGCCAGTAGAGGTGTTCACAAATCACCGGATCCCACTGAGGAAGCACCTTCTCAGGAGAAGGAAGAAAGGGCAGCACGGTGAGCTCTGAAGCTCTCAGACCCAGTGGGGAACGCAGGGCTCAGATACGAGGTTTCAGACCACAGCATCACAAGCATCCTGCCTCCCTCTCACTCACCCCTACTGCACACCAAAACCACCCAGTCACCGTGCCTCAGGAAGTCACACTCCTCAGGGCAGCTGAGATTCTCCCAACTCTTCACAAGCAACACCACTTCCTGCCCCTGCAGGCTAGACAGGGATAGCCCCATCCAAAAGTATTTTTCGGAAAGTTCATCAGATTTTTAAACTCAGTGGTTAAAGAAAGTGTTGAGTGATGCTGTCAGATGCAATGAAAAGAGCCAGACTGGGAATCAGAAAACTTGAGTTCTTGTACCAAATCTGTTACTTCCACCTGAGAAATTCAGGGAGCTCCTCAGTCCCCAAGTCTACATGGTCATAGCAAAGAGTCCAAATCACAAGGGTGGGAATTCACTTCAGCTTTGTTTTGAGATAAACTCCTCTCAGGCCACAGGTTGGTTGACCCCAACAAAGCCTTGCCTTTGGAGAAAGACACCCTACGCCTTCCTGACCCTCCTGCCTCAAAAGGAAAACTCAAAGTACACACCAAACTAACAGTAGTTACTTAGGAGCACAAAGTTCTTCTTCCCTTTAAAACCTCACCACAAGCTTGAACAGAAGTAATTTATTAACCTAACACTTACTGCATACCTAGTATGAACCAGATGTTGGGAATACAAAATTAAAAGAAATAACACAACTGCGTTCCTAAACTGGAAGAAGGGAAAAACTCAAGCCCAGGCCATGGGGACAGGGGAGGGGAGATGAGAGAGGGAGAGCCAGGAGCCGGAGGTGGTCAGCAGTGAGTGCTCCTGCCATTTGACCGGTCAGAATGCCACAGCTCAGGGCCACCTTGGAGAACGGCTGGAGAAAACACATTCAATCATAGCTTTGGTTTTATCATCAGAATTTAAATAATAATTCCTTTTTATTTCTTTTATCCCTAACACTATTTTGAAAATGCCAAACCTTAAAAAAGTTGAAAGAATACCCCTCATTGAGATTCATCAATTGATAATTTTTTGGCAGACTCTTCACCCCTAAGTACTTTGGCATCAGACATCAGACTTTTTGAAAGCAAATAGATGATCTTATAAAGGGAATGGGTAAGACAAACGTTTTTATAGCTAACAAGATAGTAAAAACATATACACATGGACTCCCAGCAAAGAATTACCTAACAAAAAGCAACTGAATGAAGTACAAAGGGAAGCCTGTGGGCCAAGAGATTTGCAGCAAAGGCTGTTCAAAATACACAGAGAACTACATATTAATAACTATTCTCAGTTATAGGGGACCCAGCTTAGAGAAATCAAATCCACAGTTAACCCTAAAACCTCATTCCAAGCAAGGGTTTCATCCTTCTTTATCGATGAGTCGATGCAACTGGCTGACACAGTGTCAGTGAGACACAAGGACAAATGAGAGCACCACTCCAGCCCGTGTGTGCCTGCCTCCTTGCGGTCATCAGCTGTGGCCAGCCAGGAAGGGCACTGTGTTAGCCTGTGAGGATGGGGCAGCACTGCCCACTTCCTGCCTGGAAATCCACCGGAGGCCAGGTGCAGCAACCCTGAGAAGGCCAGCACCTGGGAGAGATCTCTCTCTCTGTCCTCTTCCTGTGCCGGACAGCCCATTGGGAGCTGGTGCAGGTCAACAGGGAGCCCATAGTGGAGAGCAGACAGGGTGGCTCTGATCACACACCGGATCATCGGTCCTGACTGACCAAGAGCTGCCTCTATTTGGCATGTAAACATTTGGCTTCGAATCAATTGCCAAAGTTTCATAATATCCAAGAGAACAGTATCACAATTATTCAAGAGTTTCTGTGAAATTCTCAAAATAAAGTGTTTAATTTTCATTTAAAAAATACCTGTGCTATGTCTTTGGAGACATCTTGTCATAATATTAAGCAAATTACAACAGGTTATCACTGTTCTCGAATCTGGCTGGGAACCAGTGGCTTGCTGCTAAAAGTTGAGAAGCAAACTCATCACTGCTTTAAATCCAGGAGGCCCAAATAATTTGGAAAATTACTAGTATTTGGCTAAATAATTCAGTAAGTGTCCAAAATGCCAAGGAGAACTGAATTGTGATCCATAGCCATCCTCCAGGTGGGAAAGAATAAAACAAAGTCCCACAACTTTTTTTGAAAGATTGAATTACAAAACTAGAGGAAGAAAAGAAATGCAGCTTCTGGTACAGATTTGAATTTCAGTTAAGCATTTGATCCCATTATCATGCAATTTTTGTCAGGAACATGAAGAGGCCAAGAGCAGCAATGAGAGGACTGAGCAAGGCCGTGGAGGAGGCCATGCACAGGGGAGGTCAGAGTAGAAGCTGCAGGGATCCCGCCTGCACGGTGGGACCTTGTCCCCAGCAGGGGCCCCCGGCTCTCTGCTGAAGGAGGGGCTGCTGCCCTCATTAAAGCAAGGCTGGGCTTAAGAATTTCAGGAGGAAACCATCTGTTACACAGGAGGTGGCCTACACACCTCTGCCAGAGATGGCTAGCTTCAGGAAGGTGGATGGTGGCAGGATGGCCTCTGCACATACGTTGGCCAAGTCTCCATCTGTAGCCAAGGCATGCCCTCCAAGGTAGCTTGTCCTCAGGAGGCACTCCTGCTGGCCAGGTCTCCTGAGCACCAAGCCCTCATGCAGTAAGCTCCAGCTCCCCAAAAGGTTATGGTCTGCCCAAAGCTACACAGCAGCAGGGTCCCAACTGGAACCCAAGACTCCCAACCACAACCGCTGACCTAGAGCTCTTTCCCCCACATTTCTTTGGCAGGGTCTAGCATAAGGAGTCAAACTATGAGAAGAGCTGGACACTTCAGTATAGAAACTGTGATGAAGTCCATGAACCCAGAGAGATGAGGCACTTTGACCTGTCAGGGGCAGCCTCTTAAGGGCACAGAAGGGAAAAAAACAAAAGCAAGTTTATACTCACAGGGAAACATAATCTGTGATTATAAATATTTCATGGGCAAAGAAAGCGGTACTGGCTGAGAGAGTGGGGTGGAGAGGGTGGACAGCAAATTAGATCCCAGCTTGCAAAGTGATAGGGCAGCTGGAAAGGCAGCAGAGCTGAGGCTATTCTGGGCTGTGCTGTGAGGGCCTGCGTCACGGGCCCTGGCCACCCGGCTTTGTTGAAACCACAGCCTTCGGCGGTCAGCACAGAACACCTTGGGAGGAGGGTTTAAGTCCATGGAAGACCAGAGGAGGGGACAGCGAGGACAGAGAGGAGAGTCACTTGAATGATTTTCGTGAACTTCAACAGCAGGAAGGTGGGTGAGGGGATGCAGCAGAGCAGCCGGCACCCTGCAAGCACGTGAAAGGAAGAAAATGCTTTCTGCTGACTAAGGGCAGAGGAAGAAGTGAGCCGGACCCCAGAAAGCAAGTGACTGAAGAAGCCAGAGGGCAGCTCAGGTCAAGCTGCTCTGGTCAGACCAAAGGTCCAGCCCCTGAGCAGGGGGGACCAGGCTGAGAATAATAATTCCACCTTCCCTTTGCCTTGGGCCAGGGGTCTCTTCCTCCCACAGCCTTTGGGAAACAGCACAAAAAGCAGGGAAATTAAGAGCCCACTGACTATCAGCTGCTGCAGCTGGAGAGAAACTCTCACCCCCGGCAAAGCAGGCTTTTGGTGTGATTCCTCCTTCTTAGCCATATCCAACCACTGCGGCAGAGCATGTCAGCCTCAGATTCTAAGCCCTTCCCAAGGGCCAGATGGAGAGGAGTATTAGCTCCTAAAGAACCCAGAGTACCATGAATCAAGCTTAGTCAGAGGAGCCCTGGGGAGCAGCACACTCCACTGGAAGATGTAAAACCAAGAGCCTCTGCCTCCTTGCCAAGGCTTAGAGGGCAACAGACTCCAAGGTGTGCCCCCAGAATTCAGAAAAATAAGAACAGCCTCTAGGATCACAGCTAGTATGAACTAGGTCAAGATGGGAAGGATTCCTCAACCACAAAAAGTAGACTCAATATTACTGCAGGAAGACCCTGAATTGGAAGTCGCAGGATCTCGCTTTGAGACCAGCTTTACCATTTTGTTAGTTGTAGGACCCTGAGAAATCACATTACCCCTGAAACTCAGTGTGCTCATCTAAAAAATGGGACCAATGCCCGCAAAATCCAAGGACTGTAAGGAACACCAAGACCATACATATATACGCGAATGTTTTCAAAATATACTGTTATTCCAATTTAAGAGATTATTTATACCCAGCTACCTACCTGACATCCCTTGGATATCTCAAGGCCGCCTCCATTCAGCTTGCCCAAAACTGCTGCTCCTTCTCCATCCTCAGGCCTCTCCTAGAGCATTCTAGCTCAGCGTTCAACCCAATCATCCAGGCACAGAAGCCAAAAACTTTGGACCTATCCTTGGCCTTTCCCCACCATACTCACCCATTACCAAGCCCAGTCGACTGCACCCACTTCCCTCCACCACCTCCCCAATCCGCATCATCTACTGCAAAGCCCACACTCACCCATTCTGGCCTCCTCCAGCCATTCTCTGCAGAGTAAATCTAACCACATCTCGCCTCCAGCAGCATCCCAGTACCCTCAGTAGGAGGAAAATCTTCCGGGGCTCATGAGGCCATGCTCCCCTTCCGGCTTCATCTCACACTGTGCTCCTTAGTCCCTGCTCTAGCCATACTGGCTTTTTCTTTCAGTTCCTGGCACTTAGCCCATTCCCTCCTGGCACAGGGTCCGTGTATGTGATCTTCCCTACGCCTGCAACATTTCCCCCTCTTCTCCCACTTAGCTAATGCCTATTCACTTATTTTCACTAAGGCATAAAGTACATTAAAGTGTACAGCTCAATAATTATTCACATGTCTACACTCATGTCATGCAAATCTGGTTTTAGAATGTCCCTAACATCCAAAAGGTTCCCTCTTACCCCTTTCCAGTCAACACCCTCCCCACCCGCAGATAACCACTACTTTGACTTCTATCACAGTACCTACACTCAGACTGCATCTGATGTGACCCTTTCTCAGGGAAGCAACCTCTAATCCCACTAAAAAACTCTCCTTTATCATAGGTCCTTGCTATACTTGGGGTTTTGCATTTGTTTGAAGAATTATTTGATTCATGTCTCTTTTCCCTGGGACACTATAAGCTCCAGGAGGGCAAGGACCACACCTACTTATACTCCCCTTTGTCTTCTCAGTGCTGGCCCATGCAGTCATGATAACAGGAAATAGATAATACTACTGAGTGCTTATTATTGCCAAGTACTGTTCAAGCACTTTATAGGTTCTAACTTATTTAATCCTCACACCAACCTTATCAAGTAGGTGTCATTATTATATCCCCATTTTACAGGTGAGGAAACCAAGCCACAGAAAAGTAAAATAATTTGCCCATATTCATTAAGTAGTAAGTCAGGAAGTCAGGAAACAAACCCAAGCAGTCTGGCTACAGAGCTCGTGTTCTTAATCGTTATACTACGCTGATTCTCAGAGGCCACTGAGATATTTAATAAGTGCTAATGTATTTTAAATGAATAAGTTTATAAATGAGCTGATGAGATTCCACTAAAGGAACTAAGGGAGCTTCTAAATCTTCCCAAGCAGACCAACAAATAAATGGAAAATAATTTTCACTGAATCATCTGCACAGGCCTAAGACTATATCATGTGCAAAATACAAGGACATGTTCATTTCTCAGCAGTCCAGGAAGGAAGCTCTGCTACCAGGCACATAGGAACGTTCCGGCAGACACTCCAGAGTACAGAAAGGATTTCCATCTGGACCTTATTGCAGTCTAAAGAAAATGTTCCACTAGATTAAACAAGCTCCTCTGCTCTTATTCCATAATAACCCAGTAGTCTTTATAACCATTTAAAGTCTCAAGCCCTCTAACACAGAAAGAGGATATTTTGGATGAGAAAAATAAAAGCAAAAATCTTTTGGTTAGAAAATGACAGATTCCATGGAACAGTCATAA
>CAUYRT010032659.1:0-32539 GCA_963574885.1 Lepilemur ruficaudatus | reverse complement strand
AGTAAACATTCAAGTGCAGGTGTCTTTTTGATAAAATGACTTCTTTTCCTTTGGGTAAATACCCAGTAGTGGGATTGCTGGATCACATTGTAGGTTGACTTTTAGTTCTTTCAGGGCTACTAATTTGCAGTCCCACCAACAGTGTGTAAGTGTTCCTTTCTGTCTGCATCCATGCCAGCATCTATTGTTTTTGGACTTTTTAATAAAAGTCATTAATATTTTAAAATACGAAAAAAAATGTAAACCAGTGCTGCCTTCTCACTACTTATTTTTTCCTGTAAAATATAGGGTTTTTTTGGTAAAAATATGTCATTTATGTTAATGTTTAATGGGTTTATTATGGCTATCTTAAAATGAATTAATAAATAAATATTTAAAAATTTCTCAGTTTTAAGTTTTAATATAGTAAATATCTATAGATGTAACCCACCAAAAGACTTTCTTTAAGGTTCTTAATAATACTTAAGAGCATAATAGGATGCTGGGATGAAAAAGTTGAATAACTTCTACTTTATTCCATTGCAGAGAGATGAACCACAAGACTAAGAAATGGCTATGGAGAGTCTACATTATCAGAACCTTGAGTCTTGATTTTTAAAAGCAATTTTTATTTACTAGTTTCTGGGAATGTTTTCATTTTTCCTTCATTTTTTCCCCCCAGATTTATTGAGGTATAATTGACAAATGAAAATTGTATATATTTAGATATACAACCCAATGTTTTGGTATACATATACATTGAGAAATGATTCCTACAATCTAGCTAATTAACATATCCATCACCTCACATGGTTAGTTTTTTTTGTGATGAGAATACTTAAGAGCTACTCTCTAAGAAAATTTTGAGTATATAATCCATTGTTATTAACCAGAGTCACCATGCTGACATTAGGTCTCCAGAATTATTTATCTTGTTAACTGAAAGTTTGTACCCTTTGACCAAAATCTCCCCATTTCTCCCAACCTTGACAATGGGTAACCAGTCTTCTACTCTCTGTTTCTCTGAGTTCAACTTTTTTAGATTCCACACATAAGTGAGATCATGCAGTATTTGTCTTTCTGAGTCTGGCTTATTTCATTTAGTATAATGTCTTCCAGGTTCACTCATGTTGTCAAAAATGGCAAAATTTCTCACAGCTTGGCTATTGTGAATAATGCTGTAATCAAAATGAAAGTGTAGACATCTCTTTGACATAGTCATTTTATTTCCTTTGGATACATACCCAGAAGTGGGATTGCTGGATCATATGGTAGTTCTATCTTACTTTTTTGAGGAACCTCCTACTGTTTTCCACAATGGCTGTACCAAATTTACATTCCCACCAACCATGTACTAGGGTTCTGTTTTCTCTACATCATTATCTTTTGACTTTTGGATAATAGTCATCCTAACAGGTATGAGGTGGTATCTCATTATTGTATTTTCATCTGTGGGTTGTCAAGTTGATGCTTATGCAGGGGCATGACAGTAGAAAGCTTCTATTCTGCCATTATGCTGACATCCCAATTTACTTAAGATCAAATTCATCCCCAGAAGAACTGGTAAAAATAATTTTAAAATAAGCTGATTATGTGATTAGATATTTCTATGAAAAAACATCCACAAAATCTCATACGCAAGTGATAATAAAGTTTTTTAGCTCAAGGATCTCAGGGTTGAGCATCAAGGCTTCTGTGGCTTGGGCTTAGAACGGGCACATTTTCACTCCTGCTTCATGCTATTGGTCAAAGCATGTCACCTGGTCAATCCCCAAGTCAAAGGACTCACTGTTAGGGAGAAGAAGTGCAAAGCCACATTGCAAAGAGAGTGGAGACAGGAGGAGTGAAGGATTGGGGCCATCAATGCACTCTACCATAACAATAGAGTAAGAGTAAGGTGGCAGGTCCAACTTTCGAGTTACTATTGCTTAATGTTAGAGGCATAGAACTTCTCTTCTTACTTAGATCCCTGGAAGTTTAGGGAGAAGCCTTTCACTGTTTTTAAAATTGACCACAAACTATTTATATAAATGGACATTCGATCCATCATATCTTGCTGTTGTCAAATTTCCAAGTTAGTTACTTAAGCTAGTTACTTATTTAACTCTCAATGGATGTTCAAAAAACTCCAGAAACAGATTCTTTATAAGGCTCATCAGCAAATGATGAGAGTTAGACAAGCTTGGTCTCTAAAGTACTTTCTTGCAGTTAGATTTACTGAATAGGTAATAGAGTGAGAACAGTAATTATAAAACATATTATTATACCAATTCACGCAAAGGGGATTACTTTTGGCACTAAACAGGGCAAGGCATGCTTTTGAAGTAATGTGTCTCTTCTAATAACTGATTGTGTTAATTGTACTGTAGACTAGGTGAGAAGAAAGAGGTAAAGAAAGTAATTAAAGACATAAACCTGGAGGCAACATGTCTCATGAATGAGACCCTTCTTGACAATTTTAGATGTCTAAGAGAAATGTGAACAATGCTTATATTTAGATGAGGCTTTTTTACCAAGTAGTTCAGAACTTTTTATAAGGAATCCCTATGGTCCCTTTTATGTGAAAGACAGGTGTTTTATTCTCATTTTGTGTATATATTTAATGAGTTTCTGTGAGAAACTAAAACAGCTGGTAAAAAGTCCAGTCATTTAATTATTTGATTCACTTTAATTTTACTATAGTAGTGTTAATTAATTGATCACTAACAATGGACCAATGGAGAACAAATCTTTAATTTATTATTATTTACTGAGTACCTACCATGTGTTAAGCACTAAGGGAATTCTGACATTATAAACCCAGTCCTTGTTCCCATGGAGCTTATAGTCTATTTAGGGAGGTAATAAGTAGATATATAAATACATTTTTAAAAACAAATAAGGGAAGATATCAAAATACAAGTTCTGAAAGTCCAGTGAGAGTAGTTGGGAAGGGGCCAGTGTTTTCTCCCCAACATCTATTAAGCCTCAACCCATTTTGAAAAAGTCGTGTTAGTTATGTGGAATTGCCCCTACCTCAGCCCCAGGGGCGATCCCTATTTGGCTTAAATCGATGGAAACAATCCCAACCTCTGGGCTGACCTGATGGGTTCAGGCAATTCATGAAACCCCGATGGTCACAGGGATTGGACATGGGAACTCGGTCAGCAGGAAGCTCAGGACTTTTATGGGACTTCTGAGACATGGATATTCTCTCTCCCTCTGAATGACTGTAGTGTGTGGACGTGAGGCCTGGACCTGTTTCTGAACACCTTCCCCAGTGTAGGGATTTCCCCACCACATTCATATCACCGAGGGCAGAGACACCTTCCAGTGTAGAAACAGCCAGGGCCAGACAGTCCCAGGCCCAGGCAGTTTCACAGCTAAGGCACAGGCATTTCTTCTCTACTTGGCTGTCAGACCTACCTCCACGGTACTGTGAATCCCAAGCTAGGGAAATGAAGTCACGGGGCAGTGAGGAATTCATTGGTAGTGGCAGCTGTAATGTTCTATGGCAACTGTTTCAGGAGTGGCACTGGGCATCCTCCCCTCAGGGACAGAACGTAGGACCATCAGCAACACTGTCTTTGTGTGGCCTAATTTTGGCAGTGATTCTTTCTACACAGCCTTTGAGTTAACCAATATCCTTTCAACAAATTTATTATTTTCTAAATCAGTCAGAATCAGTTTTTAGTGCTTAGTCTGAGAACCCTCAGTAGAACAATTAGCCTTTTACTGCACCCATCTGAACTAGACTTTTTGTTACTCGAAGACAGAAGAGCCCTAGCTGATGCAGGAGTTCCACCAGTAAGTGCTGTCAGTGCTCTGAGTGAGAATAGGTTTCTAGAGCAGGGCGTGTGCATAACTGAACTTAGCCTGATGCATTCACTGCTGGCAAGGTGGTTGTAGCAGGTGTAGGCAAATGGTGACCGCAGTAACAGAGAGGCCTACAGGGTTGAACTGAGCTCAGCAGCCCACCTCTTCCAGGAACTGCAGGTAAGCATCACGCCCACCCCACCTCCCTCTTTGTTGTACGTAAGGCAGATAGGGAGAATGACAGATTGGCTTACCCTTTCCGGTTGTTGTGTGCTCTCCTTACTCCACCCAATCCTACTTTGCTATTGTTAGCTCAGGGGTCACTAACCCACCAGCAGGGTCAGCTGTGTGTGGTCTAGACTCTTGAGGAATAGATCTAATTCTGAGATGCCCAGGAAGGTGCCCTCCCAACTATCCCCTATCCAGACCATCCGAGCCCAGGGCACAAAGGACTGGCCGGGCATGGTGGCTCACACCTGTAATCCTAGCACTCTGGGAGGCCTAGGCGGGAGAATTGAGAATTGGCCTAGGTCAGGAGTTTGAAAACAGGGCACAGGGGACAGCTATTCAGTTCTGAGGCCTTGTTCATAGGGTCTTCAAGACATGGTAAGAGTGCGTTTAGGAACTACCTTGAGTAAATAATACTGGCTTTATTACTATGCTTATTTCTGTGTTTCCATCTGCATTTAGATTTTGGCTTGGTTATTTCTTACTATTTTGTTAGCTCTTTAATGGCTTTGTTTTTCTAATTTAGCCAGCATTTTTAGTTATTTTCAATGGGAGAGTGGTCCAAACTATCTTAGTCATGATATTGTCAGAAATGAAAATCTTCCATTGATTTTAAAATTTCATCATTATATTTTTCATTCTTATAAGTTTTCGTTGGTTCTTTAAATCTCTGAAATTTTAAAATGATTTCTCATTGTCTGCCTATATTTTCAAGGTTGTCTTGTATTTCTCTAAAATTGTTAAACATAGTTGTTTTATATTTTGTGTCTGATATGTCCAATATTACAGTACTAGAGGTCTTTGGAGTCTTTTATGATATATATTATTTTTGAATTTTTAAAAAAATTTTTGTTTAATTATTATGGGTACATTATAGTTGTATATCTTTATAGTGTACATGTGATGTTTTGATACAAGCATACAATATGAATTAACCAAATCAGGGTAATTGAGGTATCCATTACTTCAGGCATTTATTATTTCTTTGTGTTAGGAAATTCCAATTCTACTCTTTTAGTTATTTTAAGGTATACCCTAACTTATTGTTGATTATAGTCACTTTGTTGTGGCTATCTAATATTGTTCATTCTATCTAACTATATTTTTATACCCATTAACCATCCCTACTTTATTCCCCCCTCCTCAGTACCCTTCCCAGCCTCTGGTAACCATCATTCTACTCTCTGTCTCCACGAGATCATTCGTTTTTAATATTTAGCTCCCACATATGGGTGAGAACATGTGAGGCCTGTCTTTCTGTGCTTGGCTTATTTCACTTAACATAATGTTCTCCAGTTCCATCCATGCTGTTGCAAATGGCAGGATTTCATTCTTTTTGTGTCTATGTAATATTCCGCTGTGTATATGTACCACCATTTCTTTATCCACTCATTCACTGATAGACACTTCGGTTGATTCCATATCTTGGCTGTTGTGAATAGTGCTGCAATAAACATGACAGTGCAGGCATCTTTTCGATATACTGAACTCTCATCCTTTGGCTATATACCTAGCAGTGGGATTGCTGGTTCATACAGTAGTTCTATTTTCAGTTTTTTGAGGAGCCTCCATACTGTTTTCCATAGTGGTTACACTAATTTACATTCCCACTAACAGCATATAAGGGTTCCCCTTTCTCCACATCCTCGCCAGCACTTGTTATTACCTGTCTTTTTGATAAAAGCCGTTTTAACTGGGGTGAGATGATATCTCATTTGCATTTCTCTGAAGACTAATAATGTTGAGCATTTTTTCATGTGCATGTTGGCCATTTGTATGTCTTTTTTTTTGAGAAATGTCTACTCACATCCTTTGCCCACTTTTAAATAACATTATTTAATTTTTTCCTGTCCAGTTATTGGAGCTCCTTATATATTCTAGTTATTAATCCCTTGTCACACAGGTAGTTTGCAACTTATATCTATTCTTTTTGTTGGTTCTTGCTCATAGTACCTTATTTCCTGACATATTTAGTGTTTTTCAATAAGGGCTCTTTGTTTCTTGGAATTGTGTGTGTGTGTGTGTGTGTGTGTGTGAATTTCCAGAACTGAGGGAAAAAAATCCATAGATTCAGAAGCATCCTTTTCCCTAAGAGGACAAATTAAAAAGCATATACACATGCACAATTTATATTAATAAAATTATATTAGCTTGAAGAATAATCTTGGAAGGATGCCAATAGATTAGATTGTTAGCATGAGATATGTGGGCATGGAGGTGAAGAGAAAGGAGAATTATGCAGTGATGAGGGAAAGGAGAGTGGGGAATAGCAACAAAGTGAAAAGAGAACAAAACATGCAAAAGTTCATAATTACTTTTAGGAATTATTTTAAAGACAGAATCTTGCTATGTTGCTCAGGCTGGTCTCAAACTCCTGGCCTTAAGTGATTCTCCCACTTCAGCCCCCCAAGTCTCTAGGATTACAGATGTAAGCCACTGTATCTGGCTCAGAATGTTTAGAAATGTATATATGTGGAAATAAAGCTTAATAAATAAAATGTATAAATAAAGTAAAACAACATATCTCTACTTTTGAATATATATGTATAAATAGGTATGTCTATATATATGTTACATATGCACATACATAAAATAATTAGGAACTGAATGTAATAGTGGATTGAGAGAATAATGCTCTTGGCTACATGCAGGATGATTCAATCTTAGGAAATAAAATATATTAACACACTATATCAACTAATCAAAAGTAAATAACTTGTGTTGGAATAAATATATGCCCCCCAAAAAGAGTTGAGATAATTCAGAAACCATTCTTAATCTTTAAATAAATTTTTAAATTGGTGGAAACAAAACCAGTAATCAATTAAAAACAAAGGACTTGGAATGTGGGGAGCTGTCCTGAAAACAGGAGCGTTCAGGGATGTGCTTGCTGCCCAGAACACTGGGGTCCTTAGTGACATAGCAACTGCCCCTAGGCATAGCTCTCCCATCTGGAGTGTACTAAGTGTTCCATAGTATAGGCTTGAATAAGTAGAATAGTTAGTAAGTAATGGAATGTCCTTTGTCTCAACCTTGAGAAAGCAGAAAAGTTATTCTTAGATGAAAAACAGCCTCCTAGATTCCAGAAAGTCCTGCCCTAAGACCCCAGGCTGGAGGAAGTAGATAATGGAAAACGATTACCTGCAGGCTTGACTAAACAAAGGTCTTATGATAATGATAGCTAAAGGGAATGTGGTATGTGGGCTTTCACTTCTATTTCTTCTAGAGGCCGGGGGCGTGGTGGCTCACGCCTGTAATCCTAGCACTCTGGGAGGACCAGGCGGGTGGATTGCTCAAGGTCAGGAGTTCTAAACCAGTTCTGTTTCTTCTATATAAATAAAGCCTCTAAATAAACATGGCACGGCAGTCTTCACAGACTCCATCCTCCCGTTCCCATCTGTGTTTTGTCTCTTTATTTCTCATCCTCACTCCCAACTCCAAATTCCGCACGTCGCCGGCTGGCTCTGGCAGAATTAGAGCACCAGCAGAGCGAGGGAGACAAATGTTACCTCACTGGAATGCTATTAGGATCAAGTGGATAATACATGTACAATGTATAAGCCCAAAGTAAGCACAGTCCAAGTGTTTGCTATTATTAAAGTATATAAAGGGCCTGGCACAGTGCCAAACACACAATATCCAAAAAATACCAGCTGCTTATATGATTATACTATTATATCCTACTTATCTACATACAACAGCTAGTGTTTGGATGATAAGCAAAATTATTTCTAAATAGTAGCTTTCCCATAACCACTAAACATCTATATAACTTTCAGTAGTTCTATTTGTTTACCCAGACTTCCATATGTACTCTTTCTTATTTAGTTTTGGTTAACTTTTTCTGTCACATGCCTTTAAACTACTTCCTTTCATACTGACCCCTCCTTCAAGATCTTCTAATCCACATATTAGCACAAAACCCACCATCACCATCAGAAAACAACTTAACACATGAAGCACCTAGGTTGGTGCGAAGAGCTTAAATATACTCAATGAGTCTCAGCTATTTTCCCACATCAGTACACACAGAATAACTTGACATGTGTCTTACTTGTTCCATACCTGTCCTCGTTTTGGTGCATGCATGTATATCCCTAAGTAGAGTCCCATGGAAGGGGAATAAGCAAGTCGTAATTTGTGTCCAGTTCCAGCAGTGAGCCGAAGGTCTTTATTCACAGGTACATACTCCAGCATGTCAGCTACCATCAGGCACATTTGGTCCTGCCCAAGAAAAATGTTAATAGGTGGTATTATCAGAATATTCAGGCTAGAAAAACACATTTCCTATATTTTGAGAGGAGGTACATTCATTATATCTATCACGCTATCTAGTTTATCTGCCAAAAGACCTTACAGGTTTTTGGTTTTAAGGGGTTAATATGAAAAATATTTCTTCAGTCTGATGGATCAAATCATCAGCTCTGTTTTGTTGGTGAGTCTTGACAAGTATTTTACCAGCTTGCATTTTAAAAACACATTTGTTGCTCCTAAGTGAAGGGTATACTTTGTACTATTCTTTCAATTTTCCTGTAGGACACGTAATTTTCAAAATAAAAAGACAAGCAGTTAAGAGGGAAATGTATGCAAAATAAAGTTAAGTGAAACTGCCTGAATCTGGTAATGACCCATAATTTCCAAACCAACTGATGTGATAATTTTTGAGAAGCAGCAAAATTGATTTCAATTCTCTCACAATTCACAATTCTATTTCAAATTACAGTAACTATAAATGTAGCATTTACCTTATAAGACCACATTCGTAGCTTATGATCCTGACACAGAGCAAAGACAAAGGCGTCATGCTCGACACAGTGAACAGCAAGACTGAGGGGACGATCTGAAGGCCCTTGATCACCCCTAAAAACATGAGGTCAAGTTTTAGTTTTACTATTGCAAATAACCTGATCATTAGAGTTTGTAATTCAAAAGATATAAAATTGTAAGTATACACTCAGCAGAAGGAGCAAGAACTTATATACTGGTATAAGACAACTACATTCCTGTTTGGTTAATAATAATCGCTATAATAAATTTTAAAAGTATATAACAATGGAACACTATTTCCTTTTGCATTGCTTTACTCTACCAAAAACTTTCTGCTTCTAATAATTTTACACAAAATTAAATTTGAGTAAGTCAGGGCAGAGCACTGAACTATTGTGAGAACATAAACAGTAAATCAGTCTCTGCTGCCACATGATGTCCAATTGCAAATGAAATGTACTCTGGGCTGGGCACAGTGGCTCATGCCTGTAATCTTAGCACTCTGGGAGGATGGGGCGGGAGGATTGCTTGAGGCCAGGAGTTCGAGACTAGCCTGAGCAAGAGTGAGAAAAAAATTAGCTGGGCATGGTGGCATGTGCTACTCAGAAGGCTAAGGCAAGAGGATCACTTGAGCCCAGGAATTTGAGGTTGTAGAGGGTTTGAGACTCTGTCTCAAAAAAAGAGAAATGTACCTGGAGTGGGGTTTTGCTCAGATGCAACAGGGTATTATGCTGAATCCTTTCCTTTCCTGTATGTTTGCCCTGGAGTAAGACTGCAAGCACTAAAAGGTGCTGACCAACACAAAAAGATTACATTTTTGGGCCCTTTGATTAACCTGTCAAGACACCACTTACCTGATAGCTGTTGGCATCCAGCCTATAAGCAATCGCTGCATTACTGAACTCTGTTTCAGTTCCACAAGTGACACCATCCCTGCAATGACATGCAAGGTAACGCCTGATCATACTTGGATAAGCCCAAAGGCAAGAACGATGTAACCACGAACAAAATCTTTATAACAGACGACAAATTTCTACACTGTTGTACTAACAAAGTTTTAGGATGCACTTTTCCTACACATATCATACCTAAAATATTTTGAATCATTATTGGATCAATAAAAATAGCATTTTTATACCCCTCATGGAAATTTTTGACATTTATAGATAGTAACCCTGAGCGGTAATAACTGCTCAGCAGAATCACGTCACTCCTTCCAAAACAATGGAAGGTGCCAATGGAAGGCACAATCACTGGGTGCCTTTCATGTGCCAGGCACAGTTCCAGAAGCTGGAGTAGTATGCAAAACTCCACCATTGTATAGTAGTAAACAAAACAAATTAAAAAACTCCTATCCTCATGTAACTTACATTCCATTGAGGGGAGATGCAGAGACAGTCAAATTAAGTAGAATGGTAATAAGTGGAGAAAAATAAGACATGAAAGGGGTTTAGAGAATGCTTATGGGGGGCAGGGCATGCGACGGGTTGTAATTTTGAAAAGGGTGGTCAGGGAAAGCCTCACTGAAGTGACATTGAGTAAAGACCTACAGGAGTTGAGGGAATGAGCCAAGCTTGTGGCTGGCTATCTCAGGCAAAGCCCTGAGGTAGAGGGGGCCTGGCGTGTTCAAGGAATTCCAAGAAGGCATGTGGCTGGTGGAGAGAAGAGGAGGGGGAAAGAATGAAAAGATGAGGTTTGAGAGGTAGCAGAGGGCACTCTAAGACAACATAAGGACTCTGGGTTTATTCAGAGTGAGTTGAAGAACCCTCAGTGGATAGCTTTGCGCAGTGCTGAGACATGATCCAACTTATATTTTAAGTGTATCAGTCTGCCTGAGAAATTTCTGAAGAGGAGTAAGGACAGATCTGAGATATTTAGGAAGCTAATGCAAGAACCCAGACAAGAGATAGTGGATGCTTGGAACAGGGTATCAAACTTTTTTGTTTCAATTATTTTATTTACAGTACCTCCACCTGAGGGTAGACAACTAGTCAACTTATCTCTACAATGAGACTTAAAACAGGTTGTCTTATATTTATCTATATGTTTTTCCATACTCCAATATGCTTTATAGTCCCTTATCCACTGTATGAAGTCCACTGTACAAAAGCAAAGCACCAGGAACTCATGAGACAGGCGATACTGAATGACCAATTCAGAAGTAGTACAGAAGCAATACCTGCATTGCATGATAGCGTTTAACTGCTAAAGTCTGTTTAAATGCCTACATTCCTTATTTAAAGTTAAATACATGCCCAGTTCCCATGCTTACCAGGTATGTCATAAGGAGGTAGTTTAAGAACAAAGATCCCCCCAGAAGCAGATGGCAGAGCAAACAGAGCCTCCCCATCACTGCTAAGCCAGGCTGCCGAGGTGGTGGAATTAGGGGATATTCCAGGTACTGTTGGAATTAATTGATAGTTGCAAGGATCCCTGAAATCAACTTTTCCAATGTCAGTGAATACTGACTGCATCTGATTTTCAGTTACCAACTCCTATGGAGCAGTTAAAAAGAAAAATCTGTTAAATAAAAAACAACCTGAATTTTGCTCAGTTCCTCTCAATTGCTAAAAGAGCTTTTAAAGTAAAAAATTATGAAGCTTAAGAAGAAAGGTGTTCTTTTTAATGAGAACTATTTCTTTTCAACTCACTCTGGACCTTAAGAAAAAAAGAACACTATTTTTTCTACTTCAAATGTGTGTCTGATCATTTCAAATGGTAACTATCAAAGTACGCTTGGTGAGGGATAACAAAAGTCCAAATTTCCTTCAATTCCAAAGGAATTGAAGGAAGCACTCAAGCACTAAATTTGTGACAGCCAGAGTATTCTGAGAAATAAAACATACTACACTTAATCAACTTACACTCCTATACATCCGGGAAGGGTGTGGTAAAAGTAACCTGTGCACTGTTTGATTGGTTAATATCAAGATTATCACATGATTCTGAGTCTCAGAGACATAAACCCCTCCAGGTAAGATGCTGCAATTTTGGAATTTTAGGCGGACTGCATTATTCAACAAATTTGTGTCCAGTGACTCCTCTACCAGCTCCAATGTATCTCCGGAGGTCTTCCTGTTAAAAAAAAAGACGTTTGTTTAAAAAGTTTATGCTTTTCTTTCTGACTGTTGCATTGAAATATGAGAGAATAGCATCCAAGTGAACTCTTCAAATTTGAAAATTTTGCATAAACAGATTCAGACCACTTATACATTCCAAATCACATTATGCACGTTTATAAAACACAGCATAACCAAATTCAAATCTCACTATGATTCTGTTAAATGGAGGCATTTTCAAACTCCATAGGCCATTTATTTAGGACAATATTCAATGTAATTAAACTCTATTATAACAAAAATTAACATTTCACACCCCCATTACTTATAGTGGAACAAGGCCTTCACATGTACTACACTGTCAAACAACACTGACTTTAATAATTGTGGGTATTTCCCTCTTCTATTGCTTCTTAGCCTGCAATAGCACAAAACAATAGCAATTTATGAGTTTTACCCTTACAGTTATTTGTGTGAAGTGCACTATTTCTTACTAAAGAAATATTTTAAGATGGGCACAATGGCTCACACCTGTAATCCCAGTACTTTCGGAGGCCAAAGTGGGAGGATTACTTGAGGCTAGGAGTTCAAGACCAGCCTGGGCAACATAGAGAGACCTCCTCTCTACAAAAAATAAAAAAAAAAGTAGCCAGATGTGGTGGCACATGCCTGTAGTCCTAGCTACTGCAGAGGCTAAGGCAGGAGGATTGCTTGAGCCTAGGAATTCAAGGTTACAGTGAGCCATGACTGTGCCATTATACCCTAGCCTGGGTGAGAGAGAGACCTGGTGAGAAGAGAGAAGAAGAGAAGAGAAGAGAAGAGAAGAGAAGAGAAGAGAAGAGAAGAGAAGAGAAGAGAAGAGAAGAGAAGAGAAGAGAAGAGAAGAGAAAGAAAAAAAAATTAAAAATAACTTTGCATGTTGAACATAAGGTTAGTTTACTATTACTCCTCAAAAGGTGCTTGCTTACTAATAATTAACAGTAAGCTCTTTAAGTGTAGAGATTCTCTGCCATGTGCACGTGGATATCTGCAGACCCAGCAAAGTGCCTGGGACGGAACTAGCATACAATAAATGCTTTTTGGTAAAATGCATGCAAATTAAAAAAAAAAAAAAAAGCTTTGACTCGAACTCAGGTTGCAACAGAGGAGACAAAGCATTTTGCCTAAGGACATTAGGTCTGACTTTAAGATTACAACTCTTAACCCGCCATTCCTTGTGCCTAGCTTTTACCCATCACAGAGGCTATTACGTTACCTTACTCCAAGGAAGAAATTTCTTACTTTTAAGTATTTTTCATCTTTAAAAATCACTGGCATAAATTTGTCTATGTCTTTCACTCAGCAGGTGTGATCTGTCAAATCCTGCTGCTTTCCTCTTCCTGACACTGTTCCTTCCCTTGCATCTCTACAATCAAACTAGTCACCCCTTTCTTGGACTACCGGCAGGTTTATTCTTACTGCCCTCTTCTCAGCAGCACCAGATGATACTTTCTGTCAAAGGAGGCCTTTCTACCTCTTGCTGTGGTCACAGCTATCCAGAATGATGAAACAGACTCTTTCAATGCAGCAAAAATCAAGACTGAAATTTTAATCACCTAGTTTATTTTTCTTAACTTCTAGCTCCCAGTTTTATCCCTTATGCTCCTCTGAAGTAAATATACTCTTCCATAATGTCTTTTTTCAAGCATCTCACCATGAGATCTTATCCTAAAATTATCCCACCATAAATCCTTCTTTTACTAAAACTCAGCCCTTATTCCTGGGACTGTCATCTTCGACATCTATAAATATTTTGGTTGCTTCTGTCCCAGCTGTTTCATCCTACCCATAACTGAGAAAAGAAAAAACATCTATGTTATGAATAAATCCAGGTTTTTCTTCCCATAGAGCCAAAAGAGTTTAAACATCTATTGGTCCTTGTTAAGGGATATACAACCCAGAGGGTAACACAGTTTAAAGCAGTGACAAGAAAAAAATGCAAGCATTTTATACTAATATTTTCAAAAAAATCTATCAATCCTTACAAAAAGACCCTAAAAGTGGACAGAGAATAACTCACAGTATGTCACAGGCCTAAAGAAAAAATGGCAGTACATACCATGCTTAGCCAAAGCCAGAACTGTGTTAGAAGGCAGGGCCAACTCTTCAGGTGCAATCTGCAGTGTGGTAGGTAGAAAGCAACATGCTGGGAATGCCCTAACTTCTCACCACCATATCTACCACATTACTTGCATCCTTCCCTAAAAAGCAAGCCTCCTTCCAGCAACTAAAGGCCAATCTCTGACTTTCTCAAGTATATTTCTCCTGCATCCATCTCTCCTCCTTCCAGGGCCTTTAAATAATCTCTTCCCTGGTCTTCTCCTTTCCATTACCCCATTCCTGCCTCCCCTTCAGCCCGATCTAGTTATCACATTCTTTCCATTCCCCTCAATGGTCAAGCATTCTCTATTTCCTCACCTCTCTCATACTCTTAAACCTACTAAACCTGGCTTTTGACACCACTGCACCCTCTTCTTATCAAAGTCACTACACTAATTTCAGTGTACTCTTCATTCTGCATCTTTTCCTTCAAATAGTCTCTTTTCTTGACTTCTATGATGCTGCCCTCTCCTGTTTTTCTTCCCACCTCCCAGACCCGACCCCCACATGTTATATTTCCTCAAACCCTGATCCTGGATCACCTTTTCTGCTCACCGTATACATTCTCCCAAGGCACATCTTATCCACTCTCAGGGATGTTAAGTACCATTTGAGCTCTGATGATTCCCCAGAGCTACTTGACTAAATCATGGTATTAACACAATTTTCTGGATCTTGAACCTCATCTCTAAAGAATTGCTTCACATTCTAGCATTAGGGTTAAAGTTGGGTCCTGGATCTTCCCTGAGGACAGTGCCCCCTAAGCTTTCTCTATTATGCCTCTTATAGTGGGGCCTCAGGGTAGGGCACAGATGTTCTGCTTATTCCCCATAGCCACTCCAGGCCACTGTTCTCCCTTCCTGCCTGAACCACTCAGCCCTGAAGCCCATGGAAACAGATACCACCTGCTACCCTTGCTTGCTACAGTTATTAATATTTAAAGATTTCTCTCAGTCCTTAAAGATTTTAACTCCTGGCCCACTGTCACTCTCTCCCACACTATTCCTGTCATATTCTTAATGATTTCAACAGCCATATTTTTTCCTAATGCTCCCCCTTCTCAGTTTTCTAAATTCCTCTCCTCTAATGGTTGCCCTCAACTCTACTAACTAGATCATTCCCAACTGCACAGAAATATACTATTATATTTCCTCTACTCTGCCATTGTTCTCCAACTACCATGTGATTTCTCCGCTTCCCTTACAGCAATACTCCTTGAAAGAGTTGTTCTATACTCACAATTCCTCTCCTTCCCTTCTCTCTTGAACCAACTCCACTGAAACTTTTGCCTCTATTGGAGTTCCTGACAAGGTCACCAGTGACCTGCATGATGCAAAGGTCAATTTTCATTTCTCATCTTACCTGACTTACATACAGTACTTGACAGTTTTTCACTTTCCTCCTTCTTGAAATCTATCCCTTGGCTTCTGGGACACTACTCGCTTTGTTCAACTCTCACTTTAGTTGTTACTCCTTCTTGGGCTCCTTCAGTGGTTCTTCATTTTCCTAACTGTTGGAGCTTTCCAGGATTCAGTCCTCAGACCTCTCTACACAAGTGGTTCTCAAGTGGGGGCAATTCTGCCTCACTCCTCAAGGATATTTAGTAGTATCTAGAGAGATTTTTGGTTACCATAATTGGGGTAAGGACGTGGATGTGCTATTGGTGTGTGTGTGTTTGTGTGTGTGTGTGTGTGTGTGTGTGTGTATGTAAAGAACCCTGTCTCAGGGTTCTTTGCACTTCTTGTTCCCTTTGCTTGGAAAGCTCTACCTAAAATGCTCATCTCCCAAATATTTTTTCTTCTGCTCAAATGTCAACTTATCACTGGGTCTTCCCCAACCACCCTATATATTAACAAACCATTAAATCCTGTGTAGAGGCTGGAGATGCTGCTCAACACCCTACGTGTACAAGACAGCCCCTGACAATGAAGACTGATTCGGTCAAAAATGCCAATGGCGCAGAGACTGGAAAACCCAGGTTATTTTCATTCTCCAGGTGATCTCATTCCGTAAAATAGCTTTAAGGGCCATTTAATACCAACAATTCCCAAATCTGTAATTTCAGCTCAACTTCTCCACTAAAATCCTGACTACTGCTTCAAAACTTCTATTTGGATATCTAACAGGCATCTCAAATTAAACCTGTTAGAACAGAATTCCTGGACTCACCAAACCCAAAAAACAAACAAAAACACCTGCTTCATTTATACCTTTTTCTACCTCAATTAAAGGCATCTCTATAACTTCCAGTTACTCAAGCCAAAAATCTGGGGATCACTCTTGATTCTTCTCGCTTTCTTTATACTATCTGATGCAATAGTAATTCTAACAAATTCACCTGGATATATTTTCCATATATCCACAATCAGAACATTTCTCACTGCCTCTATCACCACCTCCATGGTCTAAACCATCATCATCTCTTATCTGGATTGTGGCACCAGCCTCCTAATCGGTCTCCCTGCTCCCACCCTTATCCCCACTACACTCTATTCTCAACATAGCAGCAACAGCAATCCTTTAAAAGCACAGATCTTAGGTTGTGTGCTTCCTCCACTTAAACTCTCCAATGGCTTCTTCCCATCTCACTCAGAGCAAAAGCCAAAGCCCTAAAATAACCAGAAAAGCCCCGGATCTGGCTCCCAGTTACCTTTTTCTTACTATTCTACCCTTCATTCACTCAGCTACAGTCTTGGCCCCTTGCCATTCTTTCAACATGACAAACAAGCTCCTGTCTCAGGGTTCTTTGCACTTTTTGTTCCTTTTGCTTGGAAAGTTTTACCTAAAATGCTCATCTCCAAATATTTTTTTCTTCTGCTCAAATGTCAACTTACCAGTGGGTCTTGCCCAACCACCCTATATATTAATAAAACATTAAATCCTGTAGATATTCCTCTTCCCCTGCTTCCCTGTTTTCTATTCCATTTATCACCTGACAAACTACCTATACTTGCGGTTTTTTGTTACTGTTGTTATTGCCTGTCTCCCTCCATGACAGCAGGGACTTTGTTTTGTTCCCTGCTATATCCCCAGGCCTTAAAAACTAACTGAAACATATTGGGCACACAACAAAATTTCTTAAATAAACGAAATTTGTCTAACATAAGTCTTTCTTCTAAGCCTTAGACCTATAAATTTCAATGCCTACCTGACATTTCCAAAGGGCTGCTGCCCAAATACTTCAAATTTAGTATGTCCAAAAGAATTATTCAAGTCTCTCCAAAATCTATCTTCTATATCTCAGTAAATGGCAACTCCTCCCTAACCATATCTGGTTAGTCACAGCTAAAACCAGGGAGCTGTCATTGCTCCCTCCCTTTCTTTCCGTTACAATCCCCTACCCCATATTCAATCTATCACCAAGTCCTAGGGAATCCACCTTCTAAATGTATCTTAAATCCGTCTTCTCTTTTCCTAGTCATTCCCACAACTGAGCCACCAGAAACCCTTAAGTGGGCCATCATAAAAGCAAGTCTTTTTTGGTATTATACTTATCCAACCCAAATCCACTTTCTACAAAACAGATCAATATTCTAAAAATGCAATTTTCATCATTTTAGTAACTCTTCAAAAACCCTTCAGTGATGGTTCAATGTTCTTAGAGTCAAATCCAAAAATCCTTAAAAATGACCCAAGGGTAACATGGTCTGAGTCTTGCCACTTCTCCAGCCTCAGCATCTCTCACTCACTTTCTGTTTTACCCACTGCATTTAAGCCACACAGACCTCTGGACAGTCCCTCAAACCTGCCAAGGCCTGTCCATATGGTGACCCTGCTTGTTGGACTGTTCTCTGCCCATGCCTGGCTAACTTTTCATCCTTCAGATCTCAGACTAACTGAATTCCTTAAAGTCCCTTCCTGCCCCACTAATAACATTTAGTTCTCCCATTAGCCTCTCACAGCCCCTGTACTTTTCCTCTAGGGCAAGTATGAAAATTTGTATTTATATACCTGTGTTGTGGTAATCAGTTTAATGTCTCTTTCTTCCACAAAACTGCCCCATGAAACGTAGGTCCGCATCTATTCTTACACTGCTACATCATCTTGCATAATGAAAATGGTAGTTGTTTTGTTCATCATTTCATCCCGGTACCCAGCATATTGCCTGACGTGTAGAACCTCTAATCATATTTGTGGAATGAAGAAAGCTGTAAAGCACTACGTAATGGGTTCATGTTTAAAACTGGTCTTACAATCTTTATCCCCCAAGCTACATTCCCTCTGCTTTTAGTGTTGCTTGGGGGGTACCTCTTCTAGAACTCTACGTCTCCTTAGTCTTCCTCTGATTCTGACACGAATTGAAAAGTCTTTCTCTTTTCCTAAGTGTTGATTACCACTTCATAGAATGACACTGGAAACAGCGAGAAAAAGTCATACACCGAACCCTATCTTCCAGAGGGTTTTGGTGAACCATAGCACTTACCAATGAATGAACCTGTTTCTGGTGATGGAGAACAACTTGCCACTTTCCACATAATAGAAGCCTCCCGCGCTCTCACTGTATTTCACAGCGCCAGTCACAGCATTGGCAGTCCCTGCAAAATGAACGCGGTCAGCCTGCACACATGGTTCTCTGGGGATGACAGGGATTGAGGCGCTGAGAAAGCAGAGGGTGACGGATTGACAACCCATACAGAGAAGGGAAAGAACAGACGAAGACGTCGGACACCAAGGAAGCTCTGATCCAGGGGTTATAGGCATGTGGACTCAGGAGGATGAACCAGGGGGCAGTCAGAGACCCAAGGGAGGAGCCCGATGGGAAGGATCGGATCGCGCCCTCCCTGGCCACTTCCGTACCAACGCCGCTGACTGTGAATTCCCGAAAATGCCTCGGCCTTTCGCGCTCAGCTCCGCTTAGCTCCACGAAGCTCCGTTCCAGAGCTCCCGCCGCCGCCATCTTCCCGCCGCCGCCGCGATGCCCGACGGGACACGGGCAGGGCCGCGCGTCTGCCGTCACTTCCGGGGGCCGGGCGAGGGGAGCGGCGGACCGGTGAAGCGGCGTGGGGAGGAGAAGGCGGGTCCGACCGTTTGTTGCGGGCTTTTACAGTGAGAATGGAGGTGGGCGGGGAGGAAGCCAGAAGAGAAAGGGGCTGTGGAAGCCGACTCTTTCTGCGGGACCCTTTCACTGGCTGGCTCGCATGCTCCGGAGGGCGGTGCCCTTTTCCCGGCGGCTTCAGAGCAGGGGGCGGCGCCGGGTTTGTTTCCATTTTAAAACGCCGGCGCCGGCGGCTGGGCTGTCTCCCGAGAAGGGCGAGGTCCGGAGAGGTCCGGCCGTTTAACAAATTGGGATCCGTCTTCTGCTGAACCCCAAGTTTGCGATGACCTCTCCCTCCGTCAAAGTGTCCGTCTGTAGATCTCCGCTGGGTCTCCCTTTCTTCACCCTTCAGCGACACGTGGGAAGAGGAGGAGTGAAGGGGAGAGGGGCCTTTTGGCATTTTTTTCGAGAGGCTTTTCGTGTAATCTATTGTAATGAAACGTAATGTGTTTGATTAAGCATTGATGCTGCAACCTGCTGAGGTTACATAAGTGTTACTTGTTGTAGAGCAGAGATGAGTCAACACCATTGAACTCTGTCCAAATTCAAGATTCATGAGCTAAATACATGATTGCTATTTTTAAATTAAAAAAAAATTTTTTTAACATGGGGTTTCACTATGTTGCCCAGGCTGGCCTCAAACTCCTGGACTCAGGAGATCCTCCTGCTTCATCCTCCTGAGTAGCTGGACTACAGGTGTGCACCACTGTGCCCAACTAGTTTTTCTTGTTTTTTGTACAGATAGGGTCTCACTATGTTGCCCAGGCTGGTCTTGAACTCCTGGCCTCAAGTAATCCTCTCGCCTTGGCCTCCCAAAGTGCTGGGATTACAGGCATGAGCCACTGCACTGGGCCATTATTGCTATTTTAAGCCACTAAAATTTTGGGTAGTTTGTTGGGCAGCAATATATACTAGGAACATTTTTTTCCCTTCACGCTTTTCTTTGTACAGCCTTCAAGGTTTCCTTCTTAGGTCACTGAAACAATTCTCTAATTGATCTTACTCTGCCCTTTCTCTCCCTGCCTCTCCATTTTACAAATGCACTATGAGGTAAATGTTCCTAAACCCCAATTATACTGTGATGTTTCTTCTTAAAAACTTTCAGGGGTTCTCTGTTGCCCTGACTTTCAAGGCCTTTTTCCCTATTCAACTTTATCTCCCTTCTTTGCACGTTTGAAGGTCTTTGAATGAGAAACACTTATTTGTCCCAATTGTACGCTGCCTTCTTCATATTGTGGGAGCCTAACTTGAGTCCAAGTGGGATTTAGTCATATCTGGGCATGTCTGTCAAACTGGTGAGATTGGCACGCTAGAAACCTATTTTCAAAAGGACTAAATGGGGAAACAATTTTGCTTTAGGGGAGAGCGAACCCTGTAGCAATTTGATGCTATGGGACCTAGCTGTAGTGGAGGGATCATTTTGATTACAATATGATTTGTTGCTCTCCCCAGCTGCCGCTAGATTTGCATCTGAGGCCTTTGGAGAGCTGAGTGGAAGACTAAAAGGAAAAAGAGACCAAGTTCATTACAAATTCTATAAAACATTGAGGAGAGAGCCACTATTCACCTTGTGCAAATGACACCAGAACAGTTTTGCTCATTTAAAGTCTCCAGCAGGCTGGGTGCGTGGCTCACACCTGTAATCCTAGCACTCTGAGAGGCCGAGGCGGCAGGATTGCTTGAAGTCAGGAGTTTGAGACCAGCCTGAGCAAGAGCACGACCCTGTCTCTACTAAAAATAGAAAGAAATTAGCTGGACAACTAAAAATATATAGAAAAAATTAGCCGGGCATGGTGGCGCATGCCCGTAGTCCCAGCTACTCGGGAGGCTGAGGTGGAAGAATTGCTTGAGCCTAGGCGTTTGAGTTGCTGTGAGCTAGGCTGATGCCATGGCACTCTAGCCCGGGCAACAGAGCGAGATTCTCTCTCAAAGTGAATGAATGAATGAATGAATGCTCCAGCACACTGGAGGAGATGCCTTCTAGAACTCTGTGGTGGCCAAAGGGATGGGGTAAATACCTGGCAAGGACTCGTGTCTAATAGAGCAGGGGTGGTTCCCTAAAAAGACTGGAGCCTGGCACAGCGATTCTTACCTGGTAAAGTTACCTAGATTGCTTAGAAATGGATTGCTTCATGGGAAGGTTATTTCATGAACACAGAACACCCCCTGGGTACTCCCAGAAAAGCTTGAGGGACTCTTTAGCAGAGATGGAAGCTGCCTGAGTGGGTAGGGGCAAAAGTTAGTGGAATTTGTTCATGTTTTTAATGTAACTGTACTTCCACCATAGGTTGGGGTAATTTGAGTTTTACTGTATTGAACTACTTCTCTTGGATATGTTAGTCATTTTTTTATTAGAATTCTGTGTGCTTTATTATATGAGTTTTCTATTGCTGCTATAATAAATTACCTCAGATTTAGTGGCTTAAACAAAATTTCTTATCTTACATTTGTGTAGGTCAGAAGTCCAATGTGGGTCTCACTGGGTTAAAATTAAGGTGTCAGCAGGGCTGTGCTATTTCTGGAGACTGTAATGGAGAATCTCTTTTCTTCTCATTTCCAGCTTCTGGAGGCCACCATATTCCTTGGCCCCCTTCCTCCACCTTCAAAGCCAGCAATATTACATCTCTCCCTGACCTCAGCTGGAAAGGTTCTTTGCTTTTAAGGATTTATGTGATTAGGTTAGGCCCACCTAAATAATCTGGAGTAATCTCCCCATCTCTAGGTCCTCAAACTTAATAACAAAGTTGCTATGAACTCTGAACTATAAGGTAACATATTCACAAGGCTCCAGGGATTGGGACATGGACATCTTTGGGAGAGCCATTATTCTACCCACAATGTTTATGATTTACTAAATATTTACATACATTCCACTTTCATCCTCATAACATCCTTATAGGGTAGTATTATTCCTGTCAGGTAGATAACTTTTCTGAAGCACTTGTTAACAATATAGTTATCAGTTGTCACCACCCTAACCCACAGCTCAATCTTAGCATTACTCGTGAATAGGGACAACCAGGCATAAAGTGGTTCCTGGTGTGATACAAAATATAGGATGCAGCATCACCTGTAAACCATTTTTAAACAGCTTTAAGTTATAATTCACATATCATAAAATTCACCCCTTTGGAGTGTACAATTCTATGATTTAACTCTATTCACATAGGTTTACAACCATCATCACAATCAAATTTTAGAATGTTTTTATCACCCTCCCACCCAGAGAAACTCCATACCCCTTAGCAATCACTCCCCATTTCCCCCTCCTCAGCCACTGGAAACTACCTGGTAATCTACTTTATGTTTCCATAGATTTGCCTATTCCGGACATTTCATATAAATGGAATCATACATATGTGGTCATTTGTTTGTGGGTTTTTTAACTTAGCATAATGTTTTCAAGGTTTACCCATGTTGCAGTGTCAATCAGTACTTTATTCCTTTTTATGACTGAGCAATATTCTATTGAATGGATATTCCATATATTATACATTCATCAGTTCTTGAATATTTGGTTTGTTTCCACTTTTTGGTTATAATAATATAATTATATTATAAATGTTAATATTGCATAATAATGTTGCTATGAACATATAAAATATTAATGCCAAAAATGTTTAATCCAGATTGTGATCGAATAGCCCTACACAAACCTGTCTGTGTCCTGATCCTTGGAACCTGTGACCTCACCTGGCTAAAAAGACTTTGCACATGTGATTAAAGTTAAGGACCAGAATAATGGGTGGAAATTAGTCTGGATTATACAGGTGAGCCCAATCTAATCACATAGTCCTTGGAAGCAGAGACTGTTTCTCTGCTGAGACCAGAAAGAGAGATGTGAGAACAGAAGAAAGATCAGAGGTATGTGACGTTGCTGGCATTTAAGATGGAGAAAAGGGGCAGTGAGCCAAAGAATGTGGTCGGCCTCTAGAAGCTGGAAAAGGCGGAGAAATGGATTCTCCTCTGGGGCCCCGCTGACACCTTGACTTCTGCCTGTAGCTGAAGGGAGCTGCCTATGGTTATGCCCCCTGCATCCATTGATGGATCAGTGTGGAAGTATAAAGGTCCAGCCCCCTTGTCTTGATCTAGAACAACTCTGAAGAACCATCTCAATTCCAGAGCACTGTGTAGGATTGGCCAAGGCCTCTGTTGCTACTGCATTGCAGTTCAGCTTCTCTCAATTATGCCTCTCAGTTCCTTAGAGGTGCTCCCCAATAAACCTTGTGCATGTAAAACTGTTTCCTCAAGTCTGTTTTCTGGGGAATCCGACAACACACACACACACACACACACACACACACACACACACACACACACACACACACACACACACACACACCCCTTGCCTAAGGTTGAGCAGCCAGCAGGGAACCAGCAGGGAAAGAGAATTTGGAAAAGGAAGGAGTTTAGGGAAGATCTATTCTAAATTCCACAATTGATGATGAAATATTGGAAAGAACATCAGCTGGTCATTAGAAGGCTTGGATTCAAGTTCTAGCCCTGTCTCAACTAGTCCCTTGTCACTTTGCAAGCCACTCAACATCTCTGTGTCTGAGTATCTTAGAATAGGGTGATCTTCAAGCTCTCTTCTGGCACTAAAGCTCTAGGGTCAGTGGCCTAATAGCCAGAGACGATCTTCACCTTCATCCCTCCTTAATTTCCAAGCTCTGAACTGAACCCATCTTGTGGGGACAGAAACGTCCCAGGACCAAGGACTGAGCATGACCTCCCTGAATCAAAATTGACTTCTGGGTGCACACAACCTTTGGGCCAGTTATCTCATACTATGATCATTTCTTAGATGCTTGTATAGCACAATGCTTTCCATACACAGTATTTTCTCAGTTCTTTAATGTATACTCTAAAATTTGTTCATGTTTGTGAAATAATGATGTGTCGTGCAATCAATGTGAGTATTTAATATAATCACGTTTCTTTGTTTTTTTTCTCAAAGGCGTCTTTCAGTTTCCTAGGAATCTAGGAATTACAATTTTTTTTTCTTTTTTGTTTTTTGTGACACAGTTTCACTCTGTTGCCCAGGCTACAGTGCCATGGCGTCAGCTTAGCTCACAGCAACCTCAAACTCCTGGGCTCTAGCGATCCTCCTATCTTAGCCTCTGAGTATCTGGGACTACAGGTGTGAGACACTGCTCCTGGCTAATTTTTCTTTTCCTTTTCTTTTTTTGGTAGAGATGGGGTCTCACTCTTGCTCAGGCTGGTCTTGAATTCCTGAGCTCAAGCGATCCTTCCACCTCGGTCTCCCAGAGTACTAGGATTACAGGTGTGAGCCACAGTCCAACCCGGAATTACAGTTTTTGGACAGTGAGCTCCTTTAGGTTTGGATCACTGTCTCTTTCTTCTTATCTCCAAAATCGATAAGAGTTCTGGGAATTTAAAGGCACCTAATAAATGTTTGAGGAATAACTAAGTGAATGAATAAATGCATATATGCATTTCTAGAAAATGTAAATACCTCTTGAACTGTTACTAGTCTGTGGTATGGTTGTAACATAAATTGAATCATATCGCCATCTAGTGGTTAGGTAGTGACTTCATTTAGAAACCATACACAGAGTGTTCCCAAGGTTATCGTTTGTGCAGCAAGTTTTATTTACAGATACTTTCGCAAGAAAAATATTTTTATCCTTGAAAACTATATTACGAGAATATAGTTTTCTTGGTTTGCCAGATCATCACTAATGGGTAATTATAAATGAACAACATTGTAAATTGAACTTCAAAGCAGATTTTCCTAACTTACTAGCTACCCCTTGAAAGAAGAATTTGGTGGTTTAAGTAAGTATGGGAAATGATGATAAATAAAGTAAAACGTATATCTTTCCTGAAGAACTTTTCAGAGACATTAATATGAGAATACGTTTTGTGCAGCTCTAAGAAGACCATGTGCATAATGTGTTTTCTAGACTCTGTGACCTACAGAATACTCTTTTTTTCCCAAGGAATAACTCGTTGGACCATTGTTCTATGGGAATATATTTTGGGAAACCAGGCTTTACTGTTATTTTTGCCATATGTTAAAAATATCTATTAGAACACAGTGTTTTCCTGACTACAGAGCCTTCTTTGACCTTTCATATCCATGTTTTAGACTTGGTGAATTCCAAGAATATCCTAATAAGTCAGTAGTAATACCTTATATTTTTATGGAGCTTAATTAATTTATAGGTGATAATTTTTTAAATTTAAATTAGTATTATTTCACAGTGAACGCTTTTTACATAATCTACTTTGTTTTGGGTTCTAGGAACACAAATATGTTGGATGACATTCTTCATTTAGACAGTGACTTTCAATAATTGCCGTTAGTGCTAGCAGCAATGACTTGGGATACAACAATGCAAAAGACTTAAGATTTTCTATTTCTTTAGGTTTTGTATATTGCCGTTTACCTATATGTTGCTCTATTAATCGTAGCAACTAAATTTCAAATTCTTGTCAGGATCCCCATTTATTCCTTATTTATTCTTTCAGTCTTAATTGCACATCTGCCATGTGCTAGGCATTGGGGTTGAAAAAATCCCTGAGGGTTTAGTGCGAGGTGACTTGTACCTGTAATCCTAACACTTTGGAAGGCCAAGGCAGGAGGATTGCTTGAGCTCAGGAGTTTGAGGTTGCAGTGAGCTATGATGACACCACCACACTCTAACCCTAGTGACAGAGTGAGACTATGTGTCAAAAAAAAAAATCCCTCAGTATAAGAGCTCTATGCAGTCAGGGCCCTTGTCTACCTTGTCCTCTGCTGCATCTCTGGTGTCTAGTATGGTGGCTAGCACTTACTGGGTGTTTACAAACTATTTGTTGACCGAATAAAAATTTCACATTCCCTGCTTTTGGGATTCTCCCAGTTTAATGGAGAGACAAAGGAGAAATGGAGATAACAGTAAAATATGATAGATATTATAAAAGAGATACATACAAAAGGGAGAAAGAGAATTCCAGGCAAAAAGGCTTGAGGGCACAGGGCGAATGGGGTGAGGAGTGGCTGAGAAGGCTGGGGTCATACTGTAGACAGTGTTTCCTTTCTTGCTGAAGGGTTTGGACTTACTTAAATGTCTTCCTTACAACTCAATGCTTAAAGTACTAAGAAAATTCTTATTGTGTATTTGGTATAAGAATTTTATTTTAACTTAGATCACACCTTGGTAAATAGTTAAAAGATTTTTTCAAAATTTGATCCAACCTCAATATAGAGGGCTTTACCATGTCTGGGCCTGGGAGAACCTTCCTTAAAGAGAGTAAACTTCACTATAAGGTTGGTAACTCATGGAGAACCCTGGATGATAGGATGACAGAAAGTATAGGTACTTAATAATTGCCCTGACAGGGTGTCTAGAATTTAGAATTCTCCCCAGGAAACCCCCAGAGCAGAGCCCTGCAGAAGAAATTTTGCATTTAAAAGCAAAATTGTGGGCCGGGCGCGGTGGCTCACGCCTGTAATCCTAGCACTCTGGGAGGCCGAGGAGGGCGGATCGCTCAAGGTCAGGAGTTCAAAACCAGCCTGAGCAAGAGTGAGACCCCATCTCTACTATAAATAGAAAGAAAGAAATTAATTGGCCAACTAAAGATATATATAGAAAAAATGAGCTGGGCCTGGTGGCACATGCCTGTAGTCCCAGCTACTTGGGAGGCTGAGGCAGGAGGATCACTTGAGCCCAAGAGTTTGAGGTTGCTGTGAGCTAGGCTGACGCCACGGCACTCACTCTAGCCCGGGCAACAGAGTGAGACTCTGTCTCAAAAAAAAAAAAAAAAAAAAAGCAAAATTGTGGAATAAGTAAAGTATGTCCATGACTTCTCACTTCCCTTTTCAGTATTCTTTCTACCCACTTAGGAAACCATCATGACTTCAGACAGCAGGGCCCTCTGATGGCCCCTGAAAGCCCAGAGTTCCCACCTAGACCTGACCCTTCTGTGCTTTGAACTTATCCTTGGGGACCATACACCCTAGATTGTTTTCACCTCTCATGTAATGTTTTCCATAAATTTCAATATGTTGTGATTCATTACATAATTAAATGTTATTTTTATATCTTTGTAAGAGCTTGCACACAATTTAATTCACAAAATCAGAAAAGAATCCTTGCTTGAACCATATGTCCTGAGTTTTGCTTCAAAAAATATAAGTGCTTACCACGTGAGGACACAAAGCTGAAAAAACAAAAAAATATAAGTGCTGTACCTATCTAAACTAGCTCTGGTATAGTGGACATGATCTGACATTACCGTAATTCACACTGAGTTGCCAGTGACACATAAAAGCTCAATAATTTGCCTGTTCCAGAGGTTAGGGTATTGGCAACACACACTGCCTTAACAGATGGAGCGTTGCCACTCTTCCCTCTTTGGCTCATCTTGCAAATCAGTTGGGGGAGTCCTTTCCTACTGAGTGTCAATATAACTTTCAACACTGTGATTCAGATAGCTGCTATCAGTTAACTCGAATTGACACATGATATATATAATTTTAATCTAATTCAAAGGAATGGAGCTCTAATGGTGGAATTGGAGGTATCAACAAGAAACCAGATGTGTGAATGGCCTCAATAGGGGCAGTTAAGTCATCTCAGTAAAATATAATAACTATTAACCTTAAAGACCAGGATCTAAACCAGTCCAGCTGGGCATGATGGCACGCACACACCTGTACTTCCAGCTACTTGGAAGGCTGAGGCAGGAGGATCACCTGAGCCCAGGGGTTTGAGGCTGTAGTGTGCAATTATGGTGCCTGTGAACAGCCACATCACTCCAGCCTGGGCAACATATCGAGACCCTGTCTCTAAAAAAAAGAAAAAAAAATCCAGTTCAATAAAAAGGTTTTGTTTGCATGTGTAGAGCCCAGGACTGCTTTTTCATGTAACAGCACACAGTACAATTGAGAAGCTAGAGATTCAGATTTTGGAGTATGGATTCTCATTTATATCAAGACTCTCTTGGGGTTGCACCTGCTTCAAAATCTCCCTTCTCATTTTGTCCTGTCTTAAAACCTTGGGGCCATCACTTCCTTTGTTGCTGCACAATCATGGGCAGTGCCAATCAACCTGCCCACACCTTTATGTCTTCCTTTGCGAAATAATGATGGCAGTAAATAGCAATTGAGAGATTTTTGCAATCTGTTTCTTTCCTTTCATCTGCTCTTGAGAGTTCTTTAACATTTCTCCTGTTCTACCCCTTCACAGAGTAAAAACTTTCAAATCATAAAAATAGGAAGAGTTTTTAGAAGTATTACTCCTTCCTCATTTTGCCTGCCAAGTTTCAATTTGGTGCAGGTGCTGAAAGATGTTTAAAGGCAAATAAAATAAGTCACTTCCATATCTCAGAGCAAGGAGTCTCATTGACCTGAGTAGAGGGTTAGAACTTTGATTAGAGGCTCCAGTTTGAGGTCAAAGGCCAATGCTTTTCCAAACCCCAGACTTTAGTCTTGTTTTATTAATAACTCACCTTTGTCATTGCCTAAATCCTGCAAGAATTTCTGGAAATTAAATAAGTCAAAATGTACAACTGCAATCTCAGGCCTGGCAAAGCTTCCATAGGCAACTACAGGTCCACACCCAATAATTGTTTATATTTCTCTTGCATCCTCCAGGATCCTGCTTACGCACCAGTTTCTCTTGAGTAACGATGAGTGGAGCCAAGTCAGTAACAGTAATGTTCCTTGTCTGCCTCCTTGGGCTAGTCCTGACGCTGGCCTGGACAATGCCAGACTCAGGAACTATTTGTTTCTGAATTTCAGCCAAGAAGTCTAACAATTCTCTCCCTTCCTTTCCATTGCCCTCTTCTTCCTTACTAATGCCAAGTCTGGGATTTTCCTTGTCTGGAGACCGTAGGGGCAAGGAAATGAACTTTCTTGGGATACGACAGACCACTTAATAGAAAATGTGTCCTTTGTTCTCATTCAAATACCTTTTCCTTAAATGATATTTCTGTCTAAGGCTTCCGCAGATAGCTACTTCTGCACTAGCTACTTAATTTTTCCTAGGTCTCTGTCAGAAAACTAAGAAATAGGTGTTGGAATTCTGAATTTTCTGATTGGAAAGCAGTAGCTTAGAAAGAAAAAATGAGGCCAGGCATGGTGGTTCAGCACTTTGGGAGGCCAAGGTTGGAGGATCATTTGGGGAAAGGAGTTTGAGGCCAGTCTTGGCGACATACTGAGATTCCATATCTACAAAAAAATTAAAAAGTTAGCCATGCATGCTGGTGTGTGCTTGTAGTCCCAGCTACCCGGGAGGCTGAGGCAGGAGGATTTCTTGAGCCCATGAGTTTGAGGTTTCAGTGAGCTATGAGATGATGCCACTGCACTCTAGCCCAGGTGACAGAGGGAGACCCTGTCTCAAAAAAAGAAAAAATGACTTGCCCAGGCATTTAGTCAAGCAATTCTATTAATGGTGTCTGAATCCATTCTTTAAACTTATTTTAAAATTTATTTAAAATCCTTAAATATTTATTTAAAATCCTTAAAAATTTATTTAAAATCCTAAAATCTTATTTAATCCTTTTAACTCCCAGCAACCATGTCCAAAACAAAGGAAACAAACTCTTGTAATTACCTACAGAAAATAGAAAGATGCAGGTCTGGCTGTTGGTCACAGATTCTACCACGGGCCAGAAAATTTTACTTCATTTGGCCAAACCCAGGGGCAGTTCAACAGAGATTACAGTCAACAGGAATATGGGTTCCACTTCCCACTGTTAACTAGCGGCTTGACTTTGAGCAAGTCACTTTAGTTCTCTGGGCCTCAGTTTGCTCATCTGTAAAGTGAGGCAGTTGGGCTTCATACTCTCTTAGGTTTCCTTATGTCTTCAGCACTCTACAACTAGGAAAATGCTAGGTATAGGTGAAAACATCTTTAAAAAGTCAGCAAAACATCTATAACACTTTAAAGTAATAATCTCTGGTGGATAAAAATGTGTTTACAGTTTGACTCAGCAATTTCACCCTTGGGGTTTTATCCTAAGGAAACAGTCAGAGATATACTTCAAGATACAAGAATGACTATCACAGTGTTGTTTTTTTTTTTTTTTCAAAACAAACTTTTAATTTTAGAATAGTTTTAAATTTACAAAGAAGTTTCAAAGATACCGAGGAGAGTTCCTCGACGCTCCATCTACTCTCCCTCCCCATTTCCCCTGTGGTTAGCAGCTGATATCAGAATGATGCATTGGTCACAACTGCTGAACCAGTACTGATATAATATGACTAACTAAAACCCATACTTTCTTCTTATTTCCTTGCTTTTTACCTAATGTCCTTTTTCTGTTTCAAGATTCTATCCAGGACACTGCATTACATTTAGTTGTCATGTCTCCTTAGGTTCCTCAAGACTATGGGAGTTTCTCAGATTTTCCTTGTTTTTGATGATTTTGACAGTTTTAAGAAGTTAGGTATTTTGTAGAATGTCTCTCTGGATTTGTCTAATTTAAAAAAAATCATGATTAGGCTGGGGTTATGGGAGGAAGACCACAGAGGTAAAGTGCCATTCTTATCACATCGTATCAGGGTACATGCAGTCTATGTGACTTTTCACCAGTGATATTAAGCTTAGTTACATAGCTGAAGTACTGTTTGCCAGATTTCAATGTGAGATATATCTATATATATAAATAATTTTATTTTATTTATTTGTTTTTTGAGACAGGGTCTCGCTTTGTTGCCCAGGCTAGAGTGCAGTGGCCTCCTCATAGCTCACAGCAACCTCAAACTCCTGGGCTCAAGTGATCCTCCTGCCTCAGCCTCCTGAGTAGCTGGGACTACAGGCGCACGTTACCTCACCCAGCTAGTTTTTTTTTTTTTTTTGTAGGTACAGGCTCTTGCTGTTGCTCAGCCTGGCCTCAAGCAATCCTCCCGCCTTGGCTTCCTAGACTGCTAGGATTATAGGTGTGAGCCACGATGCCTGGCTGTGCTATATTTTTAATAAGAAAAGTTCTCAAACAAGCTGGAGGTCAATAATAAGACTGTAATCTCCATGAGGGCAGGAACTTTGCCTGTTTCACTGACTACTGTGCACCTAGTGCCAAGCACAGTTTGACACACAGTAGGTGTTAATTAATAGAATTTGTTGAATAAAAAGGAAGTGAGTTTAATAAATGAACTTATATGATGGAATACTAGCAGTCATCATGAATATTTGGTGATTTGGAAAAATGTAAATGATATATTGTTCAGTGAATGAAACATGAGAAAGCAATTTCTATACATCCACTTTTCTATAAAGTGTGTGTTTGTGCATGTGAGCACACACATGTATAGGTGTGTGTAGAAAAAGAACTAGGAGAATTTTGTCAACATGTTAACCGCGGTCATTGGTATTGTTGGAAGGATTACAGGAGATTTTTATTTTCTTCCTTGTTCAGTATTTTAAAAAATGTTAACAATGAAAAGGAATCACTTTTGAAATTAGAAAAAATGCAATAAAAATGGAGAAAAATTTTAACCTTCAAAAAGATTGTCGAGCAAGGAAATACATGTTCCAATACAATGCCCAGCAACCAAATTATTTAGCCATGTATTGGTATCTGTGAAGGAACTGAAATCAGTGGTGCAGTGCAGAGAGGGTGTTGTCCTCAAAATTCTGCAGTTTCTAGGAAACAGGGTACACTAGGCACCATCTGTTTCTGATTTAGAGCATTAGCCTCTTGCAAGATCATGAGCTGTATCTTTGTTACTCTCATAGTAAATTGTTTAAGTTTAAAAGGAAAAAAGCGTACAGAGCAAAACCAAATGCACAGGATGCCAGAGTGAATGGCATTATTGTATCATTTGCTTTCTCTTCCCTGGGGTTCTGCATTTTAAAAACACATGTTGTGGTTTTTCTGTGATTATCTTTCCACTTCCTGTGCTGTATCTCCCTTACTGTAAATAGCCTTTTGTATAGTCATGCTTTTCTTTCCTTGTGTCTTGCATGTGTGTCTTTCTCAATATTCACTATCTTTCTCCAGCCTTCCACTGTGTATTTTTCCTAATACTAATCTGTATGAGTCCATTGGTGTGTTTTTTTGTTTGCTTTTTTTTGTTGTTATTGTTTGTTTGTTTGTTTTGAGACAGAGTCTCACTCTTTCTCCCCTAGTAGACTGCAGTGGTATCATCGTAGCTTGCTGCAACCTCAAACGCCTGGGCTCAAGTGATCCTCCTGTCTCAGCCTCCCTAGTAGCTGGGACTACAGGCATGAACCATTACGCCTGGCTCATTTTTCTATTTTTAGTAGAGACGGGGTTGTGCTTTAGCTCAGGCTGGTCTCGAAGTCCTGAGCTCAAGCAGTCCTCCGGCCTCAGCCTCCCAGAGTGGAAGTATTACAGGCATGAGCCACCTTGCCTGGCACCAATGGTGTTTTTATTCTCTAATGAGACTTTTATTTTATTTATTTATTTATTTATTTATTTTTTTTGAGACAGAGTCTCACTCTGTTGCCCGGGCTAGAGTGAGTGCCATGGCGTCAGCCTAGCTCACAGCAACCTCAAACTCCTGGGCTCAAGCGATCCTTCTGCCTCAGCCTCCCAAGTGGCTTGGACTACAGGCATGCGC